>QLIY01002394.1:0-19655 GCA_003260075.1 Phallusia mammillata | reverse complement strand
CTGAAGCGTCCTATTTAACAAAGTGGTTTAAAATCGACTCATTCCCCAATTTGGTACATAAATATACTGTGAGACAGCTTGCCCAAAACCTGGCAAGTCGGTCGCTTGTGCATTTGTCCCCACGTTTAAAACATTATTTATCTCAAGCGCATAACTAGACTAAATTGGACCTTTTTTTGCTATAAATTCAATGTGTTTCTTACGGGGCTAAACCGAAAGTTTTTATTTCTTATTATTCGTCTCCCCAGGCTTATTGTCATTGTTACGTAACTATTCCTGTTGTTTCGTATCATTACGATCTTCAAAATACAGGTTATGTCATTCTCAACAAAAAGCATAGTTGCTATGAAAAGCCGAACAATGCTGCGGCACAGTGGGCGTTAATTATGTCAAATGATTGCTCTTAATAGATATATCTACTGTTTTGGTGCTTAAGATAGCGTTAAATGAAATATGATTCAAACAAATTAGTTGTTTTGCAAGAAGTAGTGCCTCAGAGCACTGTAGAAGCACATTAGTGCTCTATGGTGGTACGCGTGGCAGTGGAGAGCGTCCAGGTGGTACGGGATCGTAAAAAGGTTGGGCACCCCTGGTTTAGACCAACGTTTTATTTTGCGGAGTTTTTAACTGGACAATTATAACACAAAATACACGCCTTTTAAAGAAAAATTTAAGCTTTTGTTGCGTCAGAACCATGTATACTTTCTCTTTATCAGCAAATAAAGTTACATGGAGAGCTTTTGTGTGAAGTCGCAAGTCGCCACAACCCAATTTAATTCCAACTTGGTCAGGCCACACGCAACACAATTTCTGGTGGTGGGATTCAGTCGGTTCGCACCGGTTCTATAGACCCGTCTCACGAAATTTTATGGGATCAGCAAACCGGTTAGCATCACTGGTTACTGTCAATGGACCTTTTGTAACAGAACCGGCTGAAAAATATAAATTTTGTGATAGAACCGGCTGACAAACAATTTGGATCCCATCACTGATTTTAACCAGTCGCTGCGGGCGACTTAAAATGCCGCTGCGAGCAGCCCTTTGGACAGCCCTGCCCTCTCTAAACATTCCTGAGCAAAATCAAACTACATTTAATTTATGTGTAAACTGAACAACAACTGTAATATAAAGGAGACTAAACCCTGAACCCCCCCTAGAGCAATTCATTTTCACCGGTTGTATTGTAATATGAGAGTGTCTCAAACCAACGAGCTCCTATACTTGTTGTTAAGAGTCACTCAAGCGCGTCGCTTTTTCCTTTTTTTTCGTGGCGCAATCTTTACGTACGTGACGTCACTTGCAAATATACTCTTTGTCGCGACCTAACGGGAGTAAATGTTCTGTGTAAATAGGAAAGGCAAAATTTATTTGCGTTTTTTAGCACACACATTTAAGCCAGTGGTGCTATTTTGGTTCTATTACAAAAGTCATGTTTTTCAGCCTTTTCAGCCTTCACAATAAAATTCATTGACAGTTACCAGTAATGCTAACCGGTTCGCTGTTCTCATAAAATTTCGTTAGACGGTTCTATAGAACCGGTGCAAACCGGCTGAATCCCACCACTGATGTAAAGTATATGTACATGTAACATGTAAGATTTATTTCTGGGCGCTGTAAACAAAATAAACAACTATTCATTGATATTAATTGATTGATAAGACAAACATAACCGGGATCAGCCCTGAAGCGTCTGTGGACCTGGCGTCTTGCTGTGATTAACAAGTCAGACAAGTTTATTCGCGCAAATGTGTTGCTGAAGAACAAACAATCCTTTCATACAAATAAGTGGAAAAGAATTTTTAGTAAATCGTAAATACAAAAATGATTTTAAACATAAATTTACATGCGAAAGAAATCATAAAAAAGTAGTTAAAACATAAAAAAGAAAGGACGGAAATTGCATTAACTTCACAACGCTGAACTACTCAACGGTTTATCACAAAAATTTTTTATGAAATCCCTTTGGCAACAACAATATATTTTTAAAAAACTTGTAAGTTGTAAACGTTTTCTGTAATATTGTTTTTACTTTACTCTTCACCAAAGAGCTGTACACACTCCCAAAGACATTCAAAACAATCAGTTATTATATCCCATGTCTCCTCCATACATTCTTTGTTGCAACAAGATTCTGCTTCTTGGTTACCATCACCAGCATCTTCATCTGTAAAAAATATAGAAGTTTACATGCAGCAGTAACTTGCCACCAATGTATCGTAATTAATAGATCCAAAGTTCCAGCCATCGACAGCTATGAAGCAACAAAGCGTATAAGGAGGAAACACAAGAACGGGAATCGAACCCACAACCTGTCGAACTGTTTAATCGGACATTTTTTTCTCTCTTACTCCGAACGTCAATCACAATTAATGAGCTATGCTTTTCAAATCCTATTCTCACCACTGGCTTGTATATAAGCTATTGCTGCCAGGCATAGTATCAAGTTTATGAAGCTCTTCTGGCAAATGTATTTTTATTCCGACGTTTCGACGCCCTGTACAGTTCGCCTTTATCAGGGTAAATAAATAACTTCAGAATAAAAATACATTTGCCATAAGAGCTCTAAAAACTTGACTTGATCACTGACTTGTGTATTTTTACAACTTATTATTTCACATAACGACAACGAGTTTGTGCTTAAACAAAGACCAAGAAGCATTGACCTCAAATTTGTCAACGTTTTTGTCGCTGTATGTGGTTTAGGAGTTTAAAAAGTTTGTTAGGTTTTTTTCCCGGGTTAAAATAATAGTTTTACCGTTTATTCCTTACCTTTACTCCGATCATGTGCATTGGGGGGGGGGGGGCCCTGTACAGTTCGCCTTTATCAGGGTAAATAAATAACTTCAGAATAAAAATACATTTGCCATAAGAGCTCTAGGGGGGGGGGAATTGATATTAATTGATTGATACGACGAACATAACTGGGATCAGCCCTGAAGCGTCTGTGGACCTGGCGTACTGTGATTAACAAGGGGGGGGGGAAATGTTCTGTAATCAATTGGTCCAAATTCCAACCATCGACAGCTTTGAAGCAACAAAGCGTATAAGTAGGAAAACACAAGAACGGGAATCGAACCCATAACTTGTTGAACTATTTAATCGGACATTTTTTTCTCTGACCCCGAACGTCAATTACAATTAATGAGCTATGCTTTTCAAATCCTATTCTCACCACCGGCTTGTATATAAGATATTGCTGCCAGGCATAATATCAAGTTTATAGAGCTCTTGGGGGGGGGGTAGCTTAAACAAACCAAAACTGATAAGCGAACAAATTTAAACAGTCACGCACTCGGGGGGGGGGTATCAAGGTTTGAAAGTCAAGGTCAGGTCTATTGTAATATGCTGGATTTTGAAATAACGCCCTAGTTGATGACCAGTTTATGATCAAATGGGGGGGGGGAAAAAAACTTGTAAGTTGTAAATGTTTTCTGTAATCTTGTTTTTACTTTACTCTTCACCAAAGAGCTGCACACACTCCCAAAGACAACCAAAACAATCAACTATTAAACTGCATGTCTCCACGAAAAGACGACAACTTTCTTTGTTGCAACAAGATTCTGCTTCTTGGTTACCATCATCATCTTCATCTGTAAAAAATATAGAAGTTTACGTGCAGCAGTAACTTGCCACAAATGTGTCGTAATTAATAGATCCAAAGTTCCAGCCATCAACAGCTATGAAGCAACAAAGCATATAAGTAGGTAAACACAAGAACGGGAATCGAACCCATAACCTGTCGAACTGGGGGGGGGGGCTTTTATCAACGGTTTATCACAAGAAAATTTTAAGAAATCTGCCTGTCAACAACACTATATTTTTAAAAAACTTGTAAGTTGTAAAGGTTTTCTGTAATCTTGTTTTTACTTTACTCTTCATCCAAGAGCTGTACACACTCCCAAAGACAACCAAAACAATCAACTATTAAACCGCATATCTCCACGAAAAGACGACAACTTTCTTTGTTGCAACAAGATTCTGCTTCTTGGTTACCACCATCATCTTCATCTGTAAAAAATATAGAAGTTTACATGCAGCAGTAACTTGGGGGGGGGGGATCCTATACAGGTCGCCTCCATAAGGGTAAATAAATAACGTCGGAATAAAAATGCATTTGCCAGAAGAGCTCTATAAACTTGACTTCACCGTCTTGTATATTTTTACACCATATTATTTTACATAACGACAACGAGTTTGTGCTTAAACAAAGACCGAGAAGCATTGACCTCAAATTTGTCAACGTTTTCGTCGCTGTATGTGGATCAGGAGTTTAAAAGTTTTTTAAGATTTGTATCCCGGGTTAAAAATTAGGGGGGGGGGGCGACGACGAGTTTGTGCTTAAACAAAGACCGAGAAGCATTGACCTCGAATTTGTCAACGTTTTTGTCGCTGTATGTGGACCAGGAGTTTAAAAGTTTTTTAAGATTTGTATCCCGGGTTAAAAATTAGTAGTTTTAACGTTATTCCTTACCTTCACTCCAATCATGTGTATTCGGCTGTTGAGCAATCACTGAGCTTGTTTCGTGCTCTCCTGGAGAAAGAGTAGGTTTGGATTTTACAAATATATTTAAAGTGTCGCTGTACATGTTAGTAATTCATTTGAAACCCTAAACTCAAAAAATAACTAATTCTGCTGGAACAAACGATAGCCATGTGCCAAAGCTAAAAGTTTAAATTTCAGTATTCAATTGTTTGTTGCAATTACATACAAAAAAGGCAAGCCTACAAATCTTACAATGTTTGCAACTAGCAAAAGCTACCCCTTGTTGACGTTGTCAACTAAAACAAACCAAAACTGATAAGCGAACAAATTTAAACAGTCACGCACTCTGGTCTTATTGGCCTGGTTACCGACCGACGCTATTTTCAACCTGTTATTAAACGCCTAGTGCAGGGAAAGCTACAAGTATAAACGTATAGTAATAATAAGGTAACATTTCAGTTTGTCAAAATTGTGCTGCAAACAATTTCACCCAAAAATGGGGGGGGGGGGGGGGGGGGGGGGGGGGGGGGGGGGGGGGGGGGGGGGGGGGGGGGGGGGGGGGGGGGGGGGGGGGGGGATTGTTACATCGAGTTTGCCACGGGTTAAAACAGAAATACAGTTGACAGCTGCACTGATAGAATTTCATACAAATGTCTCAATACGTTTTTTGCGCCTAAAAGTGTTTTGACAAGTTTTAGCAGGTTTAAAATTATTGAAACTTTGAGCTAAAATATCAAACAAACATTTCATTACAAACCTGTATGATAATCTTCAACCTGTCCTGGTAAATTACCGACATGGTTTTCAGCCATGGCAAGCACAATAAAAAGTAGACAGCTAAATCAATAGTTGCATCAATGTTAAACCATTGCAACTGTTGGCTAACAAGAATTCGTGCATCAAGGGGGGGGGGGTGGTTTTCAGCCATGGCAAGCACAATAAAAAGTAGACAACTAAATCAGTAGTTGTCCAATGTTAAACCATTGCAACTGTTGGCTAACAAGAATTCGTGCATCAACTAATTGTTCGCAGTCTGCATGGGAGGTTAATCAAACAAGTTAACAAAACATTCGCACTAAGCCCAGACTTTGCAATTTCCCCGGCATGCTTGTTATTTAGTTCAATGTTGACATTCATTTGATTTCGAAACTAACGTCGTTAACAATTTTACTTTTTTGTGTTTGGTTACAAACAATTTCACGACTTCGGCACCAGAGACAGTAATGCAGTGCTCTTCAACCTTTTTAGTAGCACGGAACCCTTTGTATTTTGTCAAACTTTGCGGAACCCCCCATGAAATAATTTTAATGAAATTAATACAAGAAGGCTACATCAAAGAAAAAACTAAACATACTAAACACTAAGCACATCCCTAGTACATCATTAAGGTTGACTTGAATTAAACGATTCACTGGGGGGGGGGGGGGGGGGGGGGGGGGGGGGGGGGGGGGGGGGGGGGGGGGGGGGGGGGGGGGGGGGGGGGGGGGGGGGGGGGGGGCATTTGGATCGGTCGTATCTACATTTATCTTGCAATTTAGCTATAGAGTGTCGTATTTATTACGTCACAATTGATTAATGGTGTAACAAAGCTTAACTAGAAGGTATAGGCGAGCATTGCAGTTCGAAACAATGATATTATGAAGTGTTTGAATTGCTACACCAAATCGCTGCGAACCCCCGTACAACGCTTAAAGTTCACGGAACCCCTGAAAGAGTTGTACGAAACCGTAGGGTTCCGCGGAACCCCGGTTGAAGAGCTCTTCAGTAAAGAATAGTTTGCTAGAGCAGTTACTGTTTTATGTGTATATTGAGTATAACACATTCCTTAGAAAAGGAACATCTACATGTAAAGTGTAGGTTTGCAACAATATTCCAATTTTGAAAGTAACAGTTGTAAATTGGTGAAAGAATTGAATACTATTAGAGTTTTGAACTACACTGTAGCGTAGTTACAACAGTGTAGCCGCAGCGCGTTGAGCTATTATCCAATAGTGCCTTTCACTGTTTTGCGCTCCATAACATTTTAACGTTTGCACAGCTATTTCCAGCTTGATGATTGTTTTAGTGCAATTGTGTCGCTATGCTTTCACCAAGAGAAATAAACTCAACTCAACTGACACAAAAAGTATGTGCAATCGACATCGAGGGCACTTGAAATTACAGATCATTACCTAAGAGTCCCGTTTACTACAAATATAGTAAAGTTAGCGGATGTATTGTTTGTTGTTTGTGTCAATAAACACTTGATGGTTTTACCACAGGAGAAAAATTGCAAAACTGGAAATACGTTGCTGCCCTGATGGGATCTTACAGGCCGAAACATTAGCGTTCACTGTCTGCAGCACATCTACAATTTCGGCGAAAAACTTAAAGACTTGGTGACATAAGTGTTTTCTGCGATTTTTTAAAAGGGAATGTAAATTAAATTAAATTTTGCAGCAAATATTATATCATGCAAAACACAATAGAGTCTAGTATGGACAATGTAAAAGTAAGATTCGTAAACAGAGCAATTATGTAAATATGAGTGTCGATTTTCGCGTTATGTGGAATACGGCAAGAAAAGTACTTTTCTATTAAATGAACAAACAACAAACTGAGGAAAGTTATAATTGCGGCACTAGCTTATAAAAAAACGTAATCAATATATTGTTGGTCATTCCGTATACTTTGGAACTATTCTTCCGTGAAACTTTGTATGCACTCCCAAATACTTTGAGCACATTGAACTATAAGGTCTGTCATCCTCAGGCAAAGTTCGAAGCATTCTGCATTACAACAAGACTTTGCATGTGCTGGTTCAACGGGTTCTTTATTTTCAGACAAATCTGCAAAACATGTTTGTGCAGACGATGCGTAAGTTATAACATGGAATATGTTTTATGTGTAAAATAAATGGGGTCTAGTGCGTACATAGGTTAATGACGTCACAAAATCATGAAGCTACGTCACAACATAGCTAAGGTAATATGATGACGTCATGCAAAAATTTTACGTCTCTATGACGTCATTAACCATATTTTTAATAGCACCAAAATCATAGAGACTGTAAAATGTTGTACACCATCCCCAATACGTCTAACTAGAGGTTTTTCAACTTGCTGTAATTGGTGAGTTCTAACAGCTTTAAACCAACTGGTAGGTAATTAATGAATGTTGCCTTAGCGAGGAAATCACAAAGGCCGAGGCGAGATTCGAACGCACAAGCTTCTGAAGTTTGTTCATGGGCTTGATTCCACCCTTGGCCAAACCACAGTTGATCTTTACCACCAGAGCTGTAAACGGGCCTAAAATTGGAGCCCGGAGCCCGGAGCCCGGAGCCCGCTCCGAGCGACTTATTTTTTAGAAGCCCGTTTAGGCCCGAAAGTTTGATTGACAGGCCTGTACATGGGAAGCCTCAGGAAAGACCAAGACAACCAACAGAATAGACAATTGGTCTTGAACATGGCGTTTTAGGGCTGTTTGACATTAGGTCAGGTCCATGCAGTAACTAGCTGCTTATCTAGTTACGTTTATTAAAAAAACATGCTGACACAGCGTGTAAAGTCATGCCCGATTTAA
This sequence comes from Phallusia mammillata, assembly GCA_003260075.1. Classification (NCBI taxonomy): domain Eukaryota; kingdom Metazoa; phylum Chordata; class Ascidiacea; order Phlebobranchia; family Ascidiidae; genus Phallusia; species Phallusia mammillata. Next base: position 11,611 of record QLIY01002394.1, on the reverse strand, counting down.
GCCTGTTTTTTTTAAGAATCCTAAGCCCGAACCCGACCCGAAAAGCCCGGCCCGACTTACAACTTTGATATAGCAACTGTATTTTAATATACGACCGCTGGTTGAGCAATTCTGTTTTAACGTTTTCTTACCTTCACCAGGCCAGGCAGATTTGGATTGGTTTAAAGTCACCTGTTTGTCAAAATTCGGGGAGTTGTTTCTTCCTGTGCAATGGGCACAGTTAGATTTGTTAAAATTGTTGCAAAGCTTATTGGATTAGAAGCGATTTTAGTTTAAGAAGCATTGTACCAAACAATTTACGCCTGAGTTTGTTCTAACGGACCCAGAGCAGAAGATACTTTTTGCGAGGTTAAAATTAGCGGACAAATATTGTTTGTTAGATGTTAATTCATAAGAGCTCAGGGACAAGATTCTTTGTAACGCATTTGAAATCTTTTTTTAGATCGCACTAAAAAGATGTAGGAACGTAACATGCGAATACAATTAAGCAAATGTTCAACTAGGTCTGCACTCACAACGTCTTCAAATAATAATTTAAAAACGAAAAAATGATTTTCTTGACAAAACAGTAAATAGCAATATAGCAATATTTAAAACCAACCTTGAGAGTTATCCTCGGTTTGTCCTGGTAAAGGTGTTACACGGTTTTTAGCCATTACAAAAAAACTGGCAACCAACCAAGGTTAGCGACTGAAGCGGAACACCGAACAAGACTCGCATCAACTAATTGTTCGTAGGTTGAAAGTCAATCAAAGAATTTACTTTGTTCTTAACCGTGTTTGTACTGTGTAATGCCCCCTGCTGTGTGATGAAGTTTAATGTCAACTTAGCCTTGGCATTCTTGTGATTTCGTAACCGACTTTACCAACATGGTGCGAAGACAAATAATTTGTTGTTTTCTTGTTGCCCAATAACTTCACTATTGTTGTGTTGTTAAAAAGCGATGAGCCCGCAGTTACTTTGGTAAATCAAGTGTTTCAATGATAAAGTGTTTAAAACAAACACCTCAGTTTCTAACCGAATTTAAAATTGTGTACCCGTTTTTGCATGACTACTCAGCAAAGCTAATACAAGCAAAAAGTTATCCATTGTTTGACAGATTTTGCCAATTTTTTGGACCTTGCGGAATTGGGCATGTTTACACTTTCTTCAGCTGCATGATGGAGACTTGTACAACTAAGATGGAATTTGCACTAACAGAATGTGGGCAATGGTAAATCATTACTTAAGGAGCTCGTACTACAAACGTAGTAGAGCTTGCGCCTCAATTGTTTGTTGTTTGTGTCAATAAACACTTGATAGTCACCAAGCCAAACATCTCCAACTTGTTATAAGCCACTTACTTATTAATAGAAGCGGATTTTGACCTTTCTGGTTTTTACCACGGGAGAAAAAGTTGCGAAACAGGAAACACTAAAAGTAAACAAAATTGAATCCCGTGGAACTGTACAATGCCCAAACTTTTAAAGAAATTTAAATTGAAAAAAGCAAAAACGCAATCTCCAAAATATTTTACTTGCAGTTATGAAAAAAACTATATAAGTTTCCAGATAACTTTTAAGACTATTCATTCATCCAATGAACTTACAAATTCTACACAAAATTTTAAACACTTGTATTTGATAAGACACAGACAATGCTTTTATAGCAAGTTATTTTTATCCCAAACAAGAAAGCAAAAATATTTTAACATAGAAATTATTATTGCCCGTGGTAAATAATATGAAAGGTGGCAATTGTTAATAGCATTGCGATGATTTCCCACAATTAATTTACTGAGATTTTTGTTACAAATTTTAATTACAAAATAGCAAATTATTGAAGACAACGATAGGAAACACTTATATGGCAGCATCACATATTTCACCACACAAGTTACAACAGCACAAGCACGCAATACAGAAAAGCAAGTGTTTGTCGTCTTCAGCCGAATGTTCGAGGTATGGATTATCAGCACCTGCAATTTATAACAAAAAGTGAAAAAAAGGTATAACAGCATATTATTTGATTGTATTACAAATTTTCTTTTTTTGGCTTTTGCAGTTTGAAAAAATATTAAATAAAGATGGTAGTGTTAATTAAACAGACTTATTTTGTTGTATGTAAGTATTACATTAGAATTTCAAACATTAAATTCGTCCTTTCGTCATCGAAATCATATCGCGGCAGAGTTGGAAGCGGGCTTGATACCCTAACCCGAAACCCGAATCGTTTTTAAGAAGCCGGTTAAGCCCGAAAGTTTGATCGAAAGGCGTAAGCTTTGAAACCTCAGGAAAGACCAAGACAGCAAACACAATAGACAAATGGTCTTAAACAAAGCGTTTTAGGGCTTTTTGACTTCAGGTCAGACCCTGCAACTGGCTAATTGGCAAAATTGTTCAAATAAGTCAGGCCCGAATCAAGCCCATTTTTTGAAAACACCAAAGCACGAGCCCGGTTTTAAATAGCCCGACCCGACTTGCAACTCTGTATCGCGATTACAAATCCCTTGTTCACTAACACTTACGTACAACTTACGCGATTTATTTGGTGGTTCAGTTTTGACTTTTCCTTGTTTCTGTTTCGGGTTTTCCCCACTGTTCGTCACTGTCCTGGGTTGCTGGGATTTGGTTTTGTCAACATTTTCGTTGTTATGAAACACGGCATTTTGATACGATGGTGGTTGTATTGTCTCAACAGGTTCTTTGGGAAAAAAAGGGTAAAATCAATCCCGGTTCAAAAGACGGGAATCGTTCCAAAATTCTGAATGAGCAAGCTTGTAAGACAAACAAGAACTCGTGGCTATTGACGATCACCTAATTGGTTAAAACTCGTTGCTAGGTTGCAACCAAACAATAGAAACCAAGTAACCACGAGTTTTCTCAACAGATATTATTTAATCGCTATAATGTCTCAGGATTTCACACAACACTTAACACAATACAAGTTAAAACATTTGAAACCCTAATGGAACTGCAAGTTTAAACACTTGGCATCTAATGAATCTTTTGCAGATATTAAGGCCCACCTATAACCTGTTTCTGCAACTAAAAAAAGGGGGGGGGGGTTCGTCACTGGCCTAGGTTGTTGTGTTGTAGCTTTGTCAACATTTTCGTTGTTATGAAACACTGCATTTTGATACGATGGTGGTTGTATTGTCTCATCAGGTGCTTTAGGCCCTGAAAAAAATGCTGAACTCAATCCCAGTTCAAAAAACGGGAATCGTAATCCAGCAAAAGTCTGAATGAGCAAGCTTGTGAGATAAACAAGAACTCATGACTGTTTACAATCACCTGATTAGTTAAAACTCGTTGCTAGGTTGCAACCAAACAATAGAAACCAAGTAACCACGAGTTTTCTCAACAGATATTATTTAATCGCTATAATGTCTCAGGATTTCACACAACACTTAACACAATACAAGTTAAAACATTTGAAACCCTAATGGAACTGCAAGTTTAAACACTTGGCATCTAATGAATCTTTTGCAGATATTAAGGCCCACCTATAACCTGTTTCTGCAACTAAAAAAACTATGGTACAAAACAAACAGGTCTCAAACTGTTGTTGGTAGAGTACGTTTAAATTTTGAAAGAGGGTAAGAACATAAACCGTTTTTTCATATGTATTAAAAAATAACTTGTGGCCCTTAATACCTATAAGTACCTCACAAGAACGTAATGTGAAATAGACGAAACAAAGCGTTTGCTTAAGTTATTATTTCTTAACCCTTTTGATAATATTTGGAAACATCTCGCGGTCTAGCACTGTTTCAAAGACAAACTAAATTTTCTTTATTTTTTGCATTGCTAATCAGGATTACTGTATTTTCAGCTTACCTAGGTGATTTTCTATTCCTGGCAAACTGGTCTTCGTAGCCCGGGCATCATTTTTTGACATAATTCTATGAAACAACCACGCAATTGTGACGTCACAAATATAAACTCTAAACCTGAATGCATCGCTGAGACGTAACTGTAAGAATCTCGTACAGTAAAGCTATACTGTTTAAATCTTTATTAAGTTTATTAGCTTGGTATTTAATTTACACTAGCTTTTTCGTTGACATACAAGTTTCGAAGAATTTAAACTTCCTTTTTTATATTCTGCTGTAAAATAAAAGGTTTGTCTGACAGATTAGCTTGCCCTACTCTGACGTTTTGTCCTCTCCAAGTTAAAACACTGTTTCTGAAAACTTAAGGTGTCATATTTATAAATGTTTGTCTGAAAACATCAATTAAGAGAAACGTTATAAACATCCCTAACATGTCGGTCACTTGATTGAGGATACATGGTTACAACAAATAAACCCGCTTTAGCCCACGCGGTAATGTTTGCTGTGAGCTGATAATTCCCGTCTGATGGTAAATACATCCACCAATTGAAGTTGACGGTAGAATATTGCAAGACTGAACAAGTGGCAACAAGTAACGGGATCGGTGGTTCGAGTCCCACCACAAGCTTGGGTAAGGTATAACCTTTTATCATCATATAAGTATCAAAAAAAATTTGTGAAAATTTCACACAGATTTAGTAAAATATAATTTATTGACAACCAAAGAGCAAACCAGCAATACGATTCCGAATAACAATACTGAACAACGGTATTTACATTATATTTCATTTTTGGGGCTGCGACACAAACAATGTTTATTTTTGTCAAACTTCCATCACTACAATCAATTCTATTCGAACCGTGTGCGTTTGTGTCAACACAACGTATAACAATATACTATATATTTGTAAACAAAACTTGCAAAATTTGTAGTATAATGTTCTTCAAATCTCTTCAGAACATTCTGCAAGACACTTAAGGCACTCACATATGCATAAACACAATTTCATGACTGCAATACACATCACACAGCACTCTTCCATGTCACACTCAGATTCTGCGTCCTCTTCTCTACCGCCATCTAACGAACAAAAATACTTTGTCAAAATTTATTTGCACTGTCATTTTGTCAAACTGCCATTGTTAAAGGTGTCGCATAACAGATGGTTAGGCGCAGCTTACAGTTTTGGCTTGTAACGCCATTTGAAAGGTAAAACGCACAAGAAATGTATTTTTTCAGCAATTACTTTCACTTTTAACACGAGTTTATAGCGATGCTATGCAAACCCTAATTTTGTCACCAAGGCCTTTAAAAACTACTGTATTGGGTAGCTGAAATTGCCCTGATGAAGACGCCCCATATTAGATGTCGAAACGTCGGATGACTTGTTTACATTTCCAGTCTAAGGTAGTAGAATTTTTTTTAAATAAACATGGCAATATCACTGTATTTATTAATGACTTCGTTGAAACAGTTGAGATGAACATATATTCATAACTGGAACCAGCCCCGATGCGTCTATGCAGACCAGCGATCATTGCACACTCATATATAAATCACAGTACACCAAGTCCATTGAAGGCACCATACTGAATCAGTCGTCACCAAGCAGCTAGAAAAATCTAGCCATGGAACTTGTGTTTACAAATATTCACTTTACTGTATTGAAGGCTGGGATGACATCAAACTATTAGCTTCATGGGAATGTTATGATGTGAGGAGTGGTGTATAGAATGAGATTGCACCTTTCAATCAAGCAAGACACCGGCTGATCGGTATAGCGCCTTCAATGGCCCTGACATACTTTGATTTGTTGAAACATTTTTTTTCGGCACACCTTGCAAAGCACCAGTTAAATCAAAGCTAAAAACTTCTACTACGTAGTTATATCAATTGCCGGTTGAGTTCAAGTTCATAAAATTTCCCTGGGGGGGGGGTACGAATGTACCCTGTTTGGCATAGAAGTACCCAATGATTTTGGGTGTTTATTACCCAGTTTTGCTAACAGTGCGTCGAAACGTCGGATGACTTGTTTTAATTTCACGTCTGAGTTAGTAGAAAATTTATTAAAAATGCTTGGCAACATGACAGTGTTTATACATGGATTTGTTGAAACAGATAAGATGAATGCATTCCTGCTGGGATCAGCCCTAAAGTATCGATGCACAACAGCGATCACGGCACACTCATATATAAATAAATCACTGTACGCCAGGTCCATTGAAGGCGTCATACCGAATCTGCCAGTCACCAAGCATTCATCACATATGACAAGGCTTAGGCTAGAAACATCTAGCCATGGAAATGTTGTCTACAAAGATTCACTTTATTGTTTCGAGGGCTGGGCTGACATCAAACCATTAGCTTCATGTGAAGGTTTTGATGCGAGGAGTGATGTATGAAATGAGATTGCACCTTTCAATCAAGCAAGACACTGACAGATCGGGATGGCAACTTCAATAAGCCTGGCATACTTCGATTTGTTGAAACAACTTTTTTGCGGCGCACATTGCAAAACACTAGTTAAATCAAAGCAGAAAACTTCTGCAACGTAGTTATATCAATTGACGGTTGAGTTCAAGTTCATAAATATGCCTGGCAACCACTACAGTAAAATATCAGTTCTTACATTGTCGCTGGGGTTGAACGTTGTGAACGTATTCGTTAGCTTGGGGCGGGGGTTGATAGGCTTGAGGCTGGTAAACTGCATCTGTACACAATAGAGCGTTTAAATTAAATGCTAAGCAAAACAGCATTATAATGTTCCTATAGGAACAAAGGAAGTAATGTACCATAAAACAACCGGGCACAGCAGTGATTCTCAACCTTTTAGTATTAACGGGCCTGTATGTCAATACATTAGAGATAAAAGACCCCCTAAATATAATTAAGTTGTTTTCAGAAACAAGCGGACCCCGGAACGCCTGACCCCCATAGTCTTCTTAGGGGTCACGTAACCCTAAACTAGATGTCACGGGTATAGAGATTTTTTGTCAGTGTCTGACAGCAGTATGCTGTTGCAATGTTTGGTTTGTTGTCAGGGACTAAACCTCGATTTATGATTATTTCGGGGGGGGGGTGCTGGTAAACCGCATCTGCAAGCAATAGAGCGTTCAAGTTAAATGCCAAAAACAGCATTTAGAACAAAGGAATTGATGCAGTGGTGGAATTTAAATTTTTTGCCAGCCGGTTCTATCACAAAATTCATATTTTTCAGCCGGTTCTGTTAAAAAAGGTCCATTGACAGTAACCAGTAATGCTAACCGGTTTGCTGATATCATAAAACTTTGTGAGACGGTTCTACAGAACGGGTTCGAACCGGCTGAATCCCACCAATAAATTGATGTACTGTAAAACAACCAGGCACAGCAGTGATTCTCGAACTTTTGTGTCCCACAATGTTAAGCCAGAATACGAAATGCAGTATTTGACTTAATTTACGCATGTTTCGTCAGTTACATTTGTTTCAGATTTTCGCCCAATCATTCTGTAGAATCGACACGACGGTTGACCAATCATTCCTTGACACGTCATCACTGAATATTGACTTGGAAACCCGCCATCAGCTATGATAAGCAATACCTCCTAAATATAGTTAAGCTGTTTTCAAAAACAAGCAGACCCCGGGAATCCCTGACCCCTATAGTCTTCTAATGGTCGCGTAACCTTAAATTGGGGGTAATTGGTTTAGAGTGTTTTTGAAAATGTCTGACTGCAACATGTTGTTGTAATGTTTGGTTTGTTGTCAGGGACTAAACCTCGATTTATGATTATTTCAACGAATTAAGTACGAGGCAGCTAATAAACTGCGCTGTGGCAAAACCAACAATGTACGTAACCAGTGTTGCTTTAACTTATGATCACCACAACCAAAATTTACTGCTGTGCAAATTTGTATTTTCCCATTTACATACATTCGCGAAGGTAAAACTCATCATGCATGCATTGGAGGTCAAAGTCAAAATCCCAAAGAGTTTTCCACGTTCAATTCTTTGCAGGACAACATTTTAACTTGCAAATTGCACAATCGTAAAATTAAAAATGTATTTTGCGATCGCCTTTCTCACTCCGTTTGGTCTCAAATAACAAAAAAATTAAGAGGTTCGTAAACTAATATTAATTTGGTGAGTTATTATATATTATGTTGCTCGGACAGAAATATCACTGCACTTTTCATTTAAATTACAAGTTCCACAGAGTTACCACAATTTTAAGTTACTTAAATGAAAGACTTTTAGTTAGGGTTGGGCATTTGACCGGTCAAATATAATCTGGTCAATTGACCGGTCAAATACTTGTCAAATCGGTCAAATATCGGTCAAATACTATTCCCATTATTAAATTGCAATTTTAGGGGGGGGGGTCGAATTAAGTACGAGGCATCTAATAAACTGCGCTTTGGCAAAACCAACAAAAGACTTCAACCGTGTTTGCCTTTAACTAAGTTTTACTCCTGTGCAAATTTGTATTTTCCAATGCACATGCATTCGCCGTTGTAAAACGTATCATGCATTCATTAGAGGTCAAAGTCAAAACCTCAAAGAACATTCCACGTTCCATTCTTACTTAAATGACAGACTTTTGGTGTCTGGTGCAAATCGCCCCAATACGAAGTGTACTGGTATGCTGACAAGTAAACAAATGAGCATGCAAGTACAATAAACCTAGGTTAAACTGGACCTGTTTAATTAAAAATATGTCCGGATTGGGAGAATATCTGGATTAACCGATGACAGACTTTTTTTGCGGGGTTTGACCCAAGACATTCCAATTATTTTTCGGGCTTGACCGCCGGTGATTTATTGCAGTAAAGGCTCATGAGTCTAAATAAAACGTCCAGCAATTTATTTCTGTGCACTAATTTGTGAGTAACTTATTCAAACAAGATAAGAGTAAACACGCGCTAAAATCACTGACATACAGTATTTAAGATAAAAACTTTAAAACTTACCCGGTTCAGCAGGAACCATTCCAGGCAAGTTATGCGCCATTTTGCAGAAATACTTCCACTACTCACCAGAGCAATTCCATTTGAGCCGGGTTAATTCCAAAGTTGAAAGTTTTTCTTACGACCTGACGATATTTCATTACAATTCACGACCTTCTCTACCATGTTTGCTTAGCTATATTGTGGTTGTTTGCGGTTAGACCTCCAGCGGTCGATGTTAAAGTGTTTTATAAAACTTCCATAAACTTCAATGTTTCAAAACAAGCGACGCGTTTCCGTATGGTGACGTAGATTCCACATCAATCTGCAGCCAGTGGCTTTATGACGTCGTAACACCGACTGTGACGTCATTATCCAATCCAGGTAGCTCCCGGGGACGAATCCCGATCAGGTTTTTGGGGGGGGGGTGCATTTGGGTCAGGCGCCCAAAATCAAGTTCCTATACTGTATTGTCATTAGTTGTATGTTCATTTGGCTGTAAGCCTAATAATAAATATTGTAATTTTCATGCAAATTTTCCCGGAGAAATTTTGATTGTTTTACGCAAATAACACAGACAGCAAAGACGATAAAAGATAAATTGAAGGAACTAGAAATATTTGATTATGTGTGCATAGACGCAAGATCAGCATGTGGGGGGGGGGGGGGGGGGGGGGGGGGGGGGGGGGGGGGGGGGGGGGGGGGGGGGGGGGGGGGGGGGAAACAATTTCTTTTTGTATCGCTTGGTAATAAAACAAATAATTATAAGTATGAGAATGCACAACTACGTCAATGCAAAAAATATTTCAGTCCCAGCTCCAATCACCGCAATCAATTCTCTTTAAACGGTATGTGTTTGTATTGATACAAAGTAACAACATACGATAAAAACAAAATTTGTAAAATTGGTGGAAAACGTCATGCAAATATCATTCAAATCATTCTAGAAAAACACTAAGGCACTCATATATGCTTCGGCATATTCTCATGATAGCAAGACACAATACACAACATTTTTGCATGTCCGTTTCAGATTCCGCATACTCTTCTCTACCGCCATCTAACGAACAAAAATAATCGTATTTTTATTGGGACTTGTTGACTGTTAAAAGTAAAATTAGGTCAAATGTTATTTGCATTGTCATTTTATCACATCTTCATTACTGAAAAGTTCCGTAAAACAGCAGGTACTAAGTAAAGATGGGTTATCGAGTCAAGTGCAAAATTTCTTTTCACGGTTGAGCTGGTTAGGCAACTAACAGTTTGGGCTTTGCAGGGAAAACGAATATAATTGCTTTAGTAAATGTTTTCTTATTAATGAAATCTAATTTTAAGTAAAGCAACTGCGACGACTCACGGTCTATATTGTTTTCAGACACTGAAGATGCGTATAAAAGCGAAAAGCATTTGTTTTCGTTAAGCAAATAAAACACAGCGACAGATTTATTGATTTTCACGCTGAAATTTGAGTTTTTTTCAAATACTTTTCAACTTAAACGACTGCTTAAGGTAAAACATAAGATGAAATTTTGTTGAGAGTTAAAGGGTTTTCGGTGTTGCCAAGCACACCCGAATTTCGTCATCAAGCCCTATAACATGAGATGGCTTTAGGACGATTATGTTGGGTGGTTTTACGTTATTCTGATAAAAGGTCTTAAATGAGAAGTTGCCAGTTAAGCTAACGAAAATGTTTATTAAATATGCCTGGCAACATCTCTGCAATTAGAAATGACTTGAGTAAAACCAATATTTCGCGACGCACTTTAAAATTTTCGCGGCACCTTGCAAATCACTGGTTAAAGCAAAGTAGAAAGCTACCATATCATATTTAGTTCTCACATGATGGTTGGGGTTGAACGATGAAAACGTATTGAGTATCTTGCATCGGGACTTGGTGGACTTGAGGCTCGTACACCGCAACTGTACACAACAGAGCGGCTGAAATCTTTTGATCCCCCAAAACAGCATTAGCAACATAATGGAAGTTATTTAGTGGTTTTGCTTTGTCGCAGTGAAAATATATCTTATGGTTGCAATCGCATCCAGTCGTTTAATTTACATTAACTTGCAACTAACTTATTCAAGCAGAAAACACGCCGAAATCACTAAATGATTAAAACCTCTAAACTTACCCTGTTCAGCAGGCACCATCCCTGGTAAGTTATGCGACGACATTCTGCACAAATACTTCCTCAACTCTGCAAAGCAACTCCATTCTATTTGAATTTCCATTTAAACGGGCTAATTCTAAAGTGAAAGTTTTTCTTACGGCTGAACAACCCGACGATGTATTATTTCATTTCACGACCCTCTTTATAATGTGTGTTCAGTTATTATTCGTGGATGAACCTATAGTGGTCGAGGTTTTTATTGGCAAACTTAATTTTCCACAACCAATGACGCGGTTCGGCGTGGTGACGTAGAATCCACATCAACCTGCAGCCAATGGCGACACTTAATGACGTCATAACGTCCATTGTGACGTTATTATTTGATCCAAGGCACTGCCGGGGACAAATTCCGCTTAGGTTTTTAATGCCTGCATTTGGGTCAGGCGCACCGGACCTTTCGGCCAAGTTCCTGCCCCTGTCTGTTTACATCGCTCGCGGGGGGGGGGGGGGGGGGGGGGGGGGGGGGGGGGGGGGGGGGGGGGGGGGGGGGGAAGCAGAAATGCAAATTGGCAAATTAAAGCGATTTTATTTTCCTAAACAGCAATATATTGATCAGACAGCAATTTTTGCTATACATAGATTTATTGATTGCAAGTAACGCCATAGTAACACATGTTGTTGATTTTCATGCAGATTTCCAGGACAAATTCAGTAACATTGTAACGCTTTCTATTTACGCAGGCTGTTTAAAACCTCAT
>QLIY01002393.1:0-19656 GCA_003260075.1 Phallusia mammillata | reverse complement strand
TATGTGTCCTGTCGCAAAATATGAATTTTGTACCTATTTCTTTAATTATCATGTGCAAACTGTAATTGTGGGTATTATATGCTTCATTATAACTACTTTTGATGCAGGTATGAGCATGAAAGCTTGAGGTCTTCAAGCAATTACAGAAGTTACAACAACTATGTACCTGACTTTTTACAAAACAGGCCAAGAAAACTGATAAAACATTGTATGCAAAGAATTGCGGATTCTGCCAATGTGCAATCAAACACAATTGCAAGAAATGGGAATGAATTTACAGTTAAAAGTGAATCTACTGACCAAATATACACTATTCAATTGGGATCAAGGGATAAATTTCCCAAATGCACATGTGCAGATTTTACCCGACACTTCTTACCATGCAAGCACATGTTTGCTGTGTTTAACAAGTATGATGATGTTGATTGGTCCAGCTTACCTGAATGGTATCACAACTCTGTTCACATGGTGTTGGATCCAAATGTTGTGAACTGTATAAGTGCAACAAAATCAGACAAAGAAGCTATTGCAAGTAATTGCATCTCTGATGTTCCAGAAACTTATTTACTGTCTTTAGAGACTATTCAAAAGTCACCCACAAAAACTTGTGACGACACTCCAGGAAAGCAAACCATTCGGAAATTTAATGATTTGTTAAGTGACATAAAAAACATGTCATATGATGTAACATCCCAAAAAGCCTTGGAGGAAGGCATCCAAGAGCTTGAATCCATAAGAGACAACCTGGCAAAAGCCTGTTGTCTTGAAGGTGGATTAAGAATTTCCCAAGTTTCAAAACAAAAGTTTGGTGCAACAAAAAGGAAGGTGCCTTTGTCTAATAGTGGTGATGAGCTTCCCCGTAAACGACCAAAGACAAACCCATTTACCTCAAGAGTGGGAGCTTTTGCAAATACTATGCAGCCATTGCACCAAGTGACTACTTTGCCTTCCCCAGTATGCAAGGAAACTTCTAAAACTGTCAATCTGTCAACGGAGTCTAAATGTTTTACACCAAGTATGGACAGCCTTAACAGGTACAAAGTCAATGAACAGATTTTAGTAAATGGACCCCATTTGCTTTCAATTTTGGAGTTAAAGTCACTGGAACAAACTTTACCAAAATTTGAAGAAAAACTGTTGAAAAGATTTGACAAACACTTTGTAGTTGGGTGGCTGTTTGGCGAAGTAATTAACAGCTATTTGTGGCAGATAGTGTCGACTAACAACCATACATTGTATGTTAGTACTATGGTGGTGACTCAAGTTCTGGAAAAAATGGGTCCAATTAAAAACCTTTGGCGTGGTATGTCCCTAGTGGATAAAAAGCTTATTTTTATTCCATGGAACCCTNCGCCCTGCCCACGGGTTGTCCTGGTATTGCACTACCTCCAGGCACGGCCCACATTCCCACTTTGGTGGGAAAATCAAGCAATTCATCCCAGTTCTTCGTCGTATATTGTTGTAAACCCTCTTTTCTCACCTCGTAGCCAACATTTTCATGCGCTAAAACCGTCGCAAGCCTGCTGTTCTAATTACTACGTACCGTACCACCCGCCGATTGGGAAACAATCGGGCGTAGAGAAAACGTCCGATTACGTCGGCGTTTTCACAACAAACGCTAAAAAAGTATAGATGAAGAGGGTCGATCTTGAAGTTAACCAAATCATACTTACCTGACGGGGGCCTTCACCGTGATCAGGCCGGCGGTGGGCCCAAGGCGAGGCTTAGCCATTGCACTTTGGCCTAGCTGACCCTTGCGATTACCCCAAATGTGGGTAACTCGGCCGTACAATTTCTGTTAGTGGGGTCTGCGTTCGCGCTAACCCCGTATTATTCTTAATCAATCGCTTGTTCTCTCTGGTCAGTTTGCTTCCTGCTGCTCTTCGCGCTTTCTCTCCCAGACAGGCGTAATTGCCGACCCGGGGAGCGTCGCATCGCCATAGCAATGTGTCTGCAACGCATAGCTACGTATCTGATTGAATGTATATCAGAAAAATATTATTGCCATGCACCTGGTGACGTCATATATTCGTAAATATAATTTGAATTAGAACACAACAAAGCTGTCATGGCTATAGTGCCAGGGGAGTCGAATGACGACTGCTACTCGATCGTTTTGGTCCTCGGAAAAACGTTTCGCGCTGCACTGAGCCCCCAGCAAACAGAAGTTGTACAGGTGAGGCTCTGGTTGGCCTAAATATATGTTTAGGCATCGCTTCTCGGCTCTTTAGAGCTAAGATCAAGTGTAGTATCTGTTCTTCTCAGTTTAATACCTGGGACGCAAGCGATTCGCTTGCATGTCTTTGTATTAACCTGATTTTTGGACAGGGGGTATGGTGCCGAGGCTTGCCTCGCCCTGCCCACGGGTTGTCCTGGTATTGCACTACCTCCAGGCACGGCCCACATTCCCACTTTGGTGGGAAAATCAAGCAATTCATCCCAGTTCTTCGTCGTATATTGTTGTAAACCCTCTTTTCTCACCTCGTAGCCAACATTTTCATGCGCTAAAACCGTCGCAAGCCTGCTGTTCTAATTACTACGTACCGTACCACCCGCCGATTGGGAAACAATCGGGCGTAGAGAAAACGTCCGATTACGTCGGCGTTTTCACAACAAACGCTAAAAAAGTATAGATGAAGAGGGTCGATCTTGAAGTTAACCAAATCATACTTACCTGACGGGGGCCTTCACCGTGATCAGGCCGGCGGTGGGCCCAAGGCGAGGCTTAGCCATTGCACTTTGGCCTAGCTGACCCTTGCGATTACCCCAAATGTGGGTAACTCGGCCGTACAATTTCTGTTAGTGGGGTCTGCGTTCGCGCTAACCCCGTATTATTCTTAATCAATCGCTTGTTCTCTCTGGTCAGTTTGCTTCCTGCTGCTCTTCGCGCTTTCTCTCCCAGACAGGCGTAATTGCCGACCCGGGGAGCGTCGCATCGCCATAGCAATGTGTCTGCAACGCATAGCTACGTATCTGATTGAATGTATATCAGAAAAATATTATTGCCATGCACCTGGTGACGTCATATATTCGTAAATATAATTTGAATTAGAACACAACAAAGCTGTCATGGCTATAGTGCCAGGGGAGTCGAATGACGACTGCTACTCGATCGTTTTGGTCCTCGGAAAAACGTTTCGCGCTGCACTGAGCCCCCAGCAAACAGAAGTTGTACAGGTGAGGCTCTGGTTGGCCTAAATATATGTTTAGGCATCGCTTCTCGGCTCTTTAGAGCTAAGATCAAGTGTAGTATCTGTTCTTCTCAGTTTAATACCTGGGACGCAAGCGATTCGCTTGCATGTCTTTGTATTAACCTGATTTTTGGACAGGGGGTATGGTGCCGAGGCTTGCCTCGCCCTGCCCACGGGTTGTCCTGGTATTGCACTACCTCCAGGCACGGCCCACATTCCCACTTTGGTGGGAAAATCAAGCAATTCATCCCAGTTCTTCGTCGTATATTGTTGTAAACCCTCTTTTCTCACCTCGTAGCCAACATTTTCATGCGCTAAAACCGTCGCAAGCCTGCTGTTCTAATTACTACGTACCGTACCACCCGCCGATTGGGAAACAATCGGGCGTAGAGAAAACGTCCGATTACGTCGGCGTTTTCACAACAAACGCTAAAAAAGTATAGATGAAGAGGGTCGATCTTGAAGTTAACCAAATCATACTTACCTGACGGGGGCCTTCACCGTGATCAGGCCGGCGGTGGGCCCAAGGCGAGGCTTAGCCATTGCACTTTGGCCTAGCTGACCCTTGCGATTACCCCAAATGTGGGTAACTCGGCCGTACAATTTCTGTTAGTGGGGTCTGCGTTCGCGCTAACCCCGTATTATTCTTAATCAATCGCTTGTTCTCTCTGGTCAGTTTGCTTCCTGCTGCTCTTCGCGCTTTCTCTCCCAGACAGGCGTAATTGCCGACCCGGGGAGCGTCGCATCGCCATAGCAATGTGTCTGCAACGCATAGCTACGTATCTGATTGAATGTATATCAGAAAAATATTATTGCCATGCACCTGGTGACGTCATATATTCGTAAATATAATTTGAATTAGAACACAACAAAGCTGTCATGGCTATAGTGCCAGGGGAGTCGAATGACGACTGCTACTCGATCGTTTTGGTCCTCGGAAAAACGTTTCGCGCTGCACTGAGCCCCCAGCAAACAGAAGTTGTACAGGTGAGGCTCTGGTTGGCCTAAATATATGTTTAGGCATCGCTTCTCGGCTCTTTAGAGCTAAGATCAAGTGTAGTATCTGTTCTTCTCAGTTTAATACCTGGGACGCAAGCGATTCGCTTGCATGTCTTTGTATTAACCTGATTTTTGGACAGGGGGTATGGTGCCGAGGCTTGCCTCGCCCTGCCCACGGGTTGTCCTGGTATTGCACTACCTCCAGGCACGGCCCACATTCCCACTTTGGTGGGAAAATCAAGCAATTCATCCCAGTTCTTCGTCGTATATTGTTGTAAACCCTCTTTTCTCACCTCGTAGCCAACATTTTCATGCGCTAAAACCGTCGCTAGACTGCTGTTCTAATTACTACGTACCGTACCACCCGCCGATTGGAGGTACTCTCCCCAATTAGCATAATTGATTACTGTGCCGTCTGCACATAAACCAAATAGGGCGAAGCTCTAGTAATTTTGTTTTTGGCCACTAGGTGGCGTAACTCTTTACTCTGTGCCTTTGTCTAAGGCCACATTACTTTTGTTAAGACCTTTGACCACTAGGTGGCGTAACGCTGTACTTTGTGCCTTTGTCTAAGAACATAGTACTGTTGTTGTTTTTTCGTACTCTCATTTTTTTCGTGTGTTCGATTTTTTGACTTGCGGCGAAGCCCTTGTCAAATTTTCAGTCGCCACTAGGTGTCGCTCTCACCTAGTTTTAGGGTGCACCAAAGGAAAACAGTATCATCTTAGGTTTGTGGTGCTTTCTCTCAAACGAACCCCCCCCCCTTCCTATGTTGTTATTTTGTCATTTCCATATTTTATCGCCAATAAAAATAAAAAAAATAGTACTGTTAATTGTTTTTTTCGTACTCTAATTTTTTTCGTGTGTTCGATTTTTTGACTTGCGGCGAAGCCCTTGTCCAATTTTCAGTCGCCACTAGGTGTCGCTCTCACCTAGTTTCAGGGTGCAGCAAAGGAAAACAGTATCATCTTAAGTTTGTGGTGCTTTCTCTCAAACGAGGATGTCGTATTTACAAGAAGACCGTTCTATGATTGTCCAAATACTGAATAGGGATCATTTCACTCTTGAGGAATTTGTAGATCTGTTCATGGAGCCAAATTGCTTACACCCATACAGGGGTGGTCTCTGTGGGGCTCGCGCAATCTCCAGAAACTCGTCCAAATTCAAAATTACGTACGATCGTCTGAGAAAAAACATCTTCACACAGATGAAACAGGCACACGAAAACCCCAAATCGTATGAAATCAGCGAGCACGCAGTTCTGATAATCCAGACTTCAACTCCCCCAAGACCTCTTTATAAGCTCTTTCCCGTGCCCCTAGAGTTCGAGGAATCTCACTTGAAGACAGCCTGCTAGGATCTGGAATGGGGTACTTACAAAAAGCATGCTTTCCTCACACACAGGAAATGGAAATTCCTCCATAATGGCTATATGCATTTATATCTGGAAGATGTACGCTTGGCAAACGTTCCTCCTCGTATCAAAATCTTTGGTCACCAGATGCAGGTTGCCCGACCAGGCGAATCGTTTGGACCTTCGTGCCCGCGTTGCAATCAACGTGGACACTGGGGGAACCAATGCCCCAAGAAGACCAGATGTGCACTTTGCGGTGAGGAAAATCACTCAAAGGAAATCTGTCCTCATGGATCAACAATCCCGAATTTAGACAGAACAAATGATTTTCTCTTTCCAAAACTACCTACAAACTCGACTCCACTTGGGAAACCTTTTGGAAACATCTTTGGAACAAATCAGGCCAAATCCTTCTCACCCATTCTTTTCCAAATCCAACAACAAGAGAAAAAGATTGAAAAATTGAACAAAGTAGTGGTTCTTGAAAATCCAGATGAGAAATCCAAAGAAAATACAGCTATCTTGGAAGAAGAAGAGGAAATAGAAGTAATAGAAGAAACAGAAGGAAATTCATCCACTCAACCGCCAAATCAAAGCCCGACAACTTCGCATTACTGCACACCCACAACTCCACAACAAAAAACTAAATCTGCCAAAAATGACACTCCTTTTCGACCAAGACTCAATCTAAACCTACAAACTGCGGAGATCCACTCAAGTGATGATATAGAACATCTTTTTTCCGCCAGTCCGAACAAAGTGAACAATGAAATAGAAAAGAAACCTTAGCAGCTCCAAATCAGACGATGGAGAATGGCACCGACAATCTTGGAGAAGAAAATCCAAGAAGACAAAGAAGAAATAACTAGGACAGTATCTCGTCTCAGGTTTTCTATCTGTAATATAACTTTAACTGTAAAATAAACTCGTTTTTTTCTTTCTCAAACAACACCATGGATTCCCTGATACAAATTTGCACCTTGAATGTTAATGGTTTACAAAGAAAATTAGAAAACATATTATTTTTAATCGACAAAGAAAATATCACTATTCTGTTAATACAAGAGACTCATAAATACGACCATGTAAAACTAAACCTTTGGGCTCATACAAACAATCTCACTGCCTTCCATAATAGTATCCCCCCCCCCCAACTAAACCACACGAAAAGCGAATTCATGCCGGAACAATGATATTAATCAAAACATCATTACTTGACAGTTTCACTATAAAACACGAAATTATAGAAAACAATCACATACAAAAACTGCAATTAGAGCACTTTGACACAAACAAACTTGAACGTTACATAATCTATAACCTGTACCTAAAATCAGGAAATAGTAACTTATCAGCGAACATAAGAAACGCCCAGCTTCTTTCACTTAAAAACGATATACACGAAAACCTCGATACAAGCAAAATTATTATAGCAGGAGACTTTAATTTCACATACCATAAAATTGATACAACACAAAAAGAATCCACGAAGCGTATTGATGTAAAAAATTGGTTAAATTTTATGGAAGATCTAAATTTACAAGATAGCTTTCGATACTTTTACCCAAATAAAAAACATTTTACATACATAAAACCAAACACTGCATCGCGAATTGACCGCATCTATCTAGGAATCGATCTCTTAAATCAATGGGGTAGTTAATTAAAATATTACGTGACCCCCCCCCCATTTTACATACATAAAACCAAACACTGCATCGCGAATTGACCGCATCTGTCTAGGAATCGATCTCTTAAATCAATTAACAAAATTTAAACACATACACTGTACTTTTTCCGATCACGTAGCGGCACCGACAATTAAAATAAATTTCAAAAACTCAAAGCAATGGGGCAAAGCAATGTGGAAACTAAACGTAAACTTATTACAAGATCCGAATTATGTGACAATGATAAAACAGCTAATAACAAATTTAAGTGAAAACAAATTTGACTTTACATCTCCACTCGAATATTGGGAAAACTTAAAATCGCGTGTTAAAAGGAAATCAATTACTTTTGCGATAAATAAAAGAAAGGAAGAAAGACAATCGTATAACGAAAGCCAGCGTAAGTTATGCCTTTTAGCAGAAAATATTGATTCTAATGACTTAGATCAAAATATAAAATACCTGCAACTCAAATCCGAAATTAAAGCCCCCCCCCCCCCCCCCCCCCCCCCCCCCCCCCCCCCCCCCCCCCCCCCCCCCCAATGAAAAACACATGCCAGGAGCAAAAATTAGAGCACGTATAAAAGAAAAAAACACGGAACAATGTCCAGATAAATCCTTTTTTAAAATCGAATCAAAAAAGCAAGAAAATAGCGCAATTCGAGTCTTAAACATAAACGGTAGACCAACTACAAACCCAGAAAAAATTATAGCTGAAGTGCATAAGTTCTACTCTGAACTTTGGGGGAAAAAAGGAGAACTAAGTCTTTCCGAACAAAAATCATTTTTGGACAATTTAGAAACAGAGCAATCTACCCCCGAAAGACTTTCGATTTGTCCCACCTTAAAAGATTTAAAATCTACTATTGATAAAATGAATAAAAATTCGTCTCCAGGCAACGACGGCTTGCCCGTTGAGTTTTATATTACTTTCTGGCCTTTAATTAAATCCGATTTACAAGAATTAATAACCCCCCCCCCCCCCCCCCCCCCCCCCCCCCCCCCCCCCCCCCCCCCCCCCCCCCCCCCCCCTAAACATTTTTTTGAACGAGGAACTAACGTCTTCAATGAAAAACGCTTTTGTTAAACTAATTCCCAAAAAGAAAGACAAAACTCAAATTAAAAATTGGAGACCGATATCACTTCTTAATACGGATTACAAAATAATTAGTAAATCCATAGCAAATCGTCTTCAAATAGAATTAAACAATAAAATATCTTTAGAACAAAAATGCGGACTAGCAAAACGTCAAATACAACACGTTCATTATAATATAAAAGCCGCAATAGAAATTGCAAGACAAAAAAGGTTACAACTAGGTCTCTTAATCACAGATATCGAAAAGGCTTTCGATACAGTCGATCATACTTTTTTGTTTAAAGTTTTAAACAAATTGCATATTAACCCAATAACGATAAACTGGATAAAAATTCTTTACACAAAGATAAATAGCACAATCTCTGTAAATGGCCAAAAAACACAACCAATCCCAATACTGCGCGGACTTCGACAAGGCTGCGGCCTCAGCATGCTTCTGTATATTACAATTAACGAAACTCTTAACCAAAAAATAAAACGAAACAAACAAATCGTCGGTTTTAAATTTGGATCCAAAATAGCAAAATTAGCGCAATACGCAGATTCATTCTATTTGAATAAGGAATAAGGTCTCATGTGGATTGCCTAAGTACTTAAGTTTAGCTCAAATAAATTTTGGTAAAAACTGCTCTGCTACTGTTTCAACATTCAACTAATTCAAGCTAAACACATTTGCCGACATGACTATCAAGGAACTTCAAGCTCAAATGAAACAAGTAATGGAATCTTTAAGTCAAGTTCAAAAAACCCAAGCTAATTTGATTTAACAATCTAACTCAAATCATTCTGCTAAAACAGCTTCCAATGCTGATCCAAAAATACCAGATGAGAAGCTTGCTGCTGTAGGCAAAAAGATTGATGAAATACAATTAATGGTAAAAAAGCTGAATAAGCAACTTAGAAATACTGAGGAAAAATTAGATGATTTGGAACAATATGGTCGCAGAAATTGTTTGCTCCTGCACGGCTGCAAAGATGTGCCCAAAGGAAGTTTCTGGCAACTGGAACCCTACATTCTAAACATCCTAAACACGAAGTTTAAACTTCCTTTTAAAGTGGAGAAATGTGACATTGACATTGCTCACATTCTCCCTTCGAAAAAAGGTACACCACTGATAATAAAATTTGTGAGAAGATCGGTCCGTCAGGAGATCTTTAGCAACAAAAGGCAGCTGGCTGGAACAGGACTGGTGGTGACTGAATCCCTCACTCGAAGAAGATTGGAACTGGTGCGAAAGGCTAGAGAGAAGTGTGGGGACCGGTCAACTTGGACTATTAATGGCAACATCTATGTCTCATACAATAACAAGAAACAGGTGATCAAATGCTTAGATGACATAACACGCCTGTAATTAATTATGGGTAGTTATTCTGTCTGTATATATACTGTTCATTTACTACAGTAGCTAATTAAACCATTTGATTTATTCCATTCAAGTAGCAGTGCTTAAAACTGAATACCTAATATATTTTGAGCTGAATGTGCACCTAAGCTTTACAGAGACTACTATGGAAAATGATCTATCATCTTGCAAAAGCAATCCAAAACAAGCCAAAATTATAAGTGATAAATTAAAAGATCTGACCAATAATGTTTGTAAAGACAACAGTGATTTATTGTTTAACGGTGACTTTGATGAGGTAATTTTGGATGACAATGTCTACATTGCACCTACTGACTTACTGCCACAAATTACTGGTAACCAATCCAAACCTTTTACTGTTATAAGTGTTAACATACGTTCACTAAATAATCCAAATAACTTTGCTAAGCTCCAATGTCTACTTACTAGTCTAAGGATAAAACCTGATATTATTGGCATTTCTGAAACATGGTTAAAACCTAATCAACCTGGCTTGCATAATAAATTGCATGGGTACAAATTTTATTCTAACTCCAGAGTAAAACACAAAGGCGGTGGTGTTGGCTTTTATGTAAAAAGTATTTACAGTCCAGTCATTCGGGAGGATTTGAGTGTAATGAATGAAAAAGTTTTTGAATCTTTGTTTATTGACATTCATATAGGCACACAAGTAACAACTTTTGGCACTGTATACCGTTCACCAGGACAGGATCAAAACAGTATTGAATGCTTTTTTAAATATCTAAATGCAAACATTTCAAAAATTAAAGAATCTAAGGTAGATTCATATATAATGGGTGACTTTAACTTAAACCTTTTGGACATAACAAATCAACAAGTTACAACATTTACGGATCTAATGTTTGATAACCATTTTCTGCCTTTAATTAACAAACCAACCAGGGTTACTGAGGTTTCTGCAACAGTACTGGATCATATCTGGACCAATGTAGTAAACAGGCTCATAAGCACCTACATTCTGCTAGATGATGTCTCTGATCACTTGCCTGTAATGTTCTGTGCAAATTATGGACAGAGCACAACCCAAAATAACTCCAGACCATACCGAAGTTATTCTGAAAAAAACATAAAAAACTTTATCACTTCACTTAACTCTATTGACACTGAGAATATCACAGAAGAAACAAATCCAAATCTTGCTTATTCCAAACTTAGATCAATAATTCAAGATTCCTTCAATAATTGTTTTCCATTAATATCTCGTAAATGGAATGGTGGAAAAAATGAATGGTATGATAGAGAATTACATGAACTAAACAAAATGAAACAAAAGGCCTACAAAAAATTTATCTCCTCCAATAAAGATTNCTCAACTCAGCCCATTCCTAGCCGTACCACATTACAAATCATTTGTACCTCAAGTTTTGTCCGAACTTTTACTGCAAATACAAAATAAACTTTATTCTTACCGGAATCTTTTGAATCTGAATTCATGTTGTCCATGCTTTCATTGTTTTGATTTTCATTTTTAACAACATCATCATAGGATGGCGGCGAAGCACCACTGTATAAGTCACTTTAAAGAAACAAACATTGAATAACAATCTTCAAAAAAACAACGTCATTTCAATCAACCACTATTCTTAACAACAATACTATGACCCCACTAAGTATATATATACTTTACATGGCTTACTATTGTGTTGTGTTTGATTAACTTGTGGGTAAATAATATGCAGGTTAAAAGACTGAAGTACATTCACATTTACTGAAATACACAAACCTTGTTTGTAAGTCACTCATAATAACATCAACCTCACTGACATTATCGTACGATGACATGGGCATTTCACATGTCAGGTATGATACAGCCTCGTTGAGATCATTCTTAGCGCATTGAAGTGCTCTTCTAACATTGCTCTCATCATAAAATCCCATCCCTAAAACATACAGAAATTCTTTTGATTGTGTGTTAGAACAACTAATTGCCAGCATGAAATCACTACAAATCACTAAAATGCTTTTCCCTTCTATCATTATCTGCTTTTGCATCGAAAAAATATACATGGATTATTATTAAATTGTTTAACGATAAAACCTATAATAGTACACACACACAAATTAAGCTGCATTTTTCATTATTCCCATTTCTCACCTAGCAAAGCTTGGACATTTTCTTCAGACACATCCATATTCAGGCTATGTCTATTTCGATTCAAATAATTGATCTATTTAGAGAATCTTCATCGATCCAACACTGATGCAATGGATCCACTTGGGTAAAGTCTTGACCAATTTTCTCTTGTCAGTGTTACCTTTCAGTTGAGTGCCAAGAAGAGCTTTATTTTAATGGTAGAAATGTAAAATCAATGATCAAACACTTTGATATAACATTAATAGCATTGTCTAAAATAGATACAAAGTAAAAAATTTAAACAATGTTTCTGAATGCGAATAACTTCCAAAAACATATAAAACCTTCAAAATAATTTGTGAAACTTAGTTTACAAATATTAACGTGGCCATGCTTTGCATTTTTTTGCCAGAAAAGAAATTGTGAATGACATATATGCATATGTGTTGTATTTAGTGGTCTAAAGTTTTTAAATGTTTATGCCTAAAAACAGCAGAAAACAATAAAACATGCTTAAATATACACTCTTTATCTCAATAAATGTACAAGGGTTCCATTGGGAAAACTTAATAGCAAGACCCTATATAATTGTTTTCTAGCACAACTACTGCATAATACATAAGCCACAAGTTTACAGGTTAAATGCAAATCCGCCCGCTACGCACATTGCACTGCACGGTCAGTCGATCTGCTGGACATTCACCTCACAGTTACCCTTCCACACCTTGGTTCCGGGCCAAAGTCTGGAATTTAAATGCTTGCTAGGAAAAAACAAATAGAAAGGCGGAAAGGCGACCAACGTTTAATAGTTATTGTTTCAAACGTTATGCCCTAACTCAAGTTGAGAAAATATTGCTGCAAAATGGACTTGTGCACTATTTTATTTTAAAAACAATTGTTTTTGAATCGTTGTGCAAATACTCATAATCTGCGTGGTTCCTTCGAAGCTTACTCAAGCGTGAAGTGCGCGGGGATTTTGTTTGCACGAAAAGGAAGCAAAATTTATCAAATTTTTTACCGTTTTTCAAAGATATCAAATATTTGAAATAAGCCAACAACAGCCGGTGATTCGGCGCTATTGGAGAGTTCGGCACATATCTAAAGGTAGTGTTCTATATACGTTATGTTAAAATATACGTTATACGTTCAAGTCGTTAGCGCCCCTCGTTTCTTCAACGAGATTCCAACCTCTCAGGCCCGCTTTTTTACCAGGTACAGCTGCTGCGTTTTTTTACCGTTGCCCTCCACCTGTTAGTATCATTTTAGCGTATTTTCAACCGCTAGGTTTTCGCAGCTGTGTCCTGTGTTTGTCGTGCCATTGTATCGTCATAACTTACTATGCTTGTCGCGTTCAAGTGCACGTGAACAAAATAAAATACGATACGATGACACCACCTTCTTTATCTCAACTAAAACTGATGTAACTGAAATACTACAAACGTGCAAAAGTTTTGAAGTAGTCTCAGGACAAAAAATTAACCAGGAAAAAAACGAAATAAT
The DNA here is from genome assembly GCA_003260075.1 of Phallusia mammillata. Classification (NCBI taxonomy): domain Eukaryota; kingdom Metazoa; phylum Chordata; class Ascidiacea; order Phlebobranchia; family Ascidiidae; genus Phallusia; species Phallusia mammillata. Next base: position 6,384 of record QLIY01002393.1, on the reverse strand, counting down.
TTGTCTCACACCAGCCTTAAAACAAAAAATGTATGACTCCTACTCATCTTATATCAAAACTGACGTGAAAATTTTGGGAATATTTTTTTCTGAAAAATCGCAAAACATTATTTCAAATTGGAAACCAACAATAGACTACGCTCGCAAAATAATTTTATCCCATGAAAATCGAAATCATAATATGATTGGAAAAATAACAGTAATCAACACCCTTATCATTCCTAAAATTCTTTTTATAGCCAGGGTAATTACACCAACACAAAATATAATAAAAGATATTAATTCTATGCTTTTTCAGTTTTTATGGTCACCCAAAAAAATTGAACCTATAAAAAGGAACAAACTAATAACAAATAAATATCAAGGCGGAATAAAAATGCCTGATATAGAAAATAAAATAAACGCCACCCAGCTTGAAAAGTTAAGAGACTTTATAAATTCAGACAGTATCCAAGAACTTTGGCACGACTGGACTCGTTATAATCTCGGAACAAAAATAAAACAAATAAAACCTGATTGGTATAACAACACAAAACCAAATGCATGGCAACCGAATTTAGAATGGAAAAATATTTTAAACTTAAAATCTCTAATATTTTCAGAAAACAATGAAATAAATTGGAAAAGGGCCAAATTAAGACATTTTTATCATGAACTAGTAAAGAAAAAAGAAATTAAAACGTTTCCCACCCCAAATCCAGTTTTTACCTGGAAAAATGTATTGTTTATTGGAAAAAATATAAAAAAGTTTTTTTCCAATCAAGAAAGGGAAGCCGCCTTTCTTACAGCCCACGATGGTTTTAAATGGGGCATCTTTAACCAAAAAAACAATATAAATAAATTGCCAAATGGAAGAATTAGATTAAACTATTGTAAATTCTGCAGACAAAATAACGACAATATAAAACATCTCATCAGCGATTGTCCAATAACAATTAAAATCTTTAATATTTTAAATAACAAAATAACAACAAAATATTCAAAATCGTTGGAAACGGACAACGATTTTCTTTTATACAATACATTTAGTAAAGAAACAAACTTACTTGTTATCAAAATAACAGCAATTGCAAAACAAATCATAATAAAAGAAAAATTAAAATACGATCAAAAAAACGAATATTGCGAAAACTCAAATAATTTAGCAATAAAAATAGCAGCGAAATCAATCAAAAAACCTAAAAAAAAAACTTTGGTGATACTGCATCTTAAATTTGTTAATTTTTCTTCGTTTTATGTAAAATAAATAGAAAATAATCATAATAGCATACAGTATAATTTCTACTGACGTAATATGTTTATATGAACGCATTTGTTTCTTGTATTTTCTTTCTTGTGCTTTTTTTGCTCCAAATGCTCCAAAAAAAAAAGGCCGGCGGTGGGCCCAAGGCGAGGCTTAGCCATTGCACTTTGGCCTAGCTGACCCTTGCGATTACCCCAAATGTGGGTAACTCGGCCGTACAATTTCTGTTAGTGGGGTCTGCGTTCGCGCTAACCCCGTATTATTCTTAATCAATCGCTTGTTCTCTCTGGTCAGTTTGCTTCCTGCTGCTCTTCGCGCTTTCTCTCCCAGACAGGCGTAATTGCCGACCCGGGGAGCGTCGCATCGCCATAGCAATGTGTCTGCAACGCATAGCTACGTATCTGATTGAATGTATATCAGAAAAATATTATTGCCATGCACCTGGTGACGTCATATATTCGTAAATATAATTTGAATTAGAACACAACAAAGCTGTCATGGCTATAGTGCCAGGGGAGTCGAATGACGACTGCTACTCGATCGTTTTGGTCCTCGGAAAAACGTTTCGCGCTGCACTGAGCCCCCAGCAAACAGAAGTTGTACAGGTGAGGCTCTGGTTGGCCTAAATATATGTTTAGGCATCGCTTCTCGGCTCTTTAGAGCTAAGATCAAGTGTAGTATCTGTTCTTCTCAGTTTAATACCTGGGACGCAAGCGATTCGCTTGCATGTCTTTGTATTAACCTGATTTTTGGACAGGGGGTATGGTGCCGAGGCTTGCCTCGCCCTGCCCACGGGTTGTCCTGGTATTGCACTACCTCCAGGCACGGCCCACATTCCCACTTTGGTGGGAAAATCAAGCAATTCATCCCAGTTCTTCGTCGTATATTGTTGTAAACCCTCTTTTCTCACCTCGTAGCCAACATTTTCATGCGCTAAAACCGTCGCAAGCCTGCTGTTCTAATTACTACGTACCGTACCACCCGCCGATTGGGAAACAATCGGGCGTAGAGAAAACGTCCGATTACGTCGGCGTTTTCACAACAAACGCTAAAAAAGTATAGATGAAGAGGGTCGATCTTGAAGTTAACCAAATCATACTTACCTGACGGGGGCCTTCACCGTGATCAGGCCGGCGGTGGGCCCAAGGCGAGGCTTAGCCATTGCACTTTGGCCTAGCTGACCCTTGCGATTACCCCAAATGTGGGTAACTCGGCCGTACAATTTCTGTTAGTGGGGTCTGCGTTCGCGCTAACCCCGTATTATTCTTAATCAATCGCTTGTTCTCTCTGGTCAGTTTGCTTCCTGCTGCTCTTCGCGCTTTCTCTCCCAGACAGGCGTAATTGCCGACCCGGGGAGCGTCGCATCGCCATAGCAATGTGTCTGCAACGCATAGCTACGTATCTGATTGAATGTATATCAGAAAAATATTATTGCCATGCACCTGGTGACGTCATATATTCGTAAATATAATTTGAATTAGAACACAACAAAGCTGTCATGGCTATAGTGCCAGGGGAGTCGAATGACGACTGCTACTCGATCGTTTTGGTCCTCGGAAAAACGTTTCGCGCTGCACTGAGCCCCCAGCAAACAGAAGTTGTACAGGTGAGGCTCTGGTTGGCCTAAATATATGTTTAGGCATCGCTTCTCGGCTCTTTAGAGCTAAGATCAAGTGTAGTATCTGTTCTTCTCAGTTTAATACCTGGGACGCAAGCGATTCGCTTGCATGTCTTTGTATTAACCTGATTTTTGGACAGGGGGTATGGTGCCGAGGCTTGCCTCGCCCTGCCCACGGGTTGTCCTGGTATTGCACTACCTCCAGGCACGGCCCACATTCCCACTTTGGTGGGAAAATCAAGCAATTCATCCCAGTTCTTCGTCGTATATTGTTGTAAACCCTCTTTTCTCACCTCGTAGCCAACATTTTCATGCGCTAAAACCGTCGCAAGCCTGCTGTTCTAATTACTACGTACCGTACCACCCGCCGATTGGGAAACAATCGGGCGTAGAGAAAACGTCCGATTACGTCGGCGTTTTCACAACAAACGCTAAAAAAGTATAGATGAAGAGGGTCGATCTTGAAGTTAACCAAATCATACTTACCTGACGGGGGCCTTCACCGTGATCAGGCCGGCGGTGGGCCCAAGGCGAGGCTTAGCCATTGCACTTTGGCCTAGCTGACCCTTGCGATTACCCCAAATGTGGGTAACTCGGCCGTACAATTTCTGTTAGTGGGGTCTGCGTTCGCGCTAACCCCGTATTATTCTTAATCAATCGCTTGTTCTCTCTGGTCAGTTTGCTTCCTGCTGCTCTTCGCGCTTTCTCTCCCAGACAGGCGTAATTGCCGACCCGGGGAGCGTCGCATCGCCATAGCAATGTGTCTGCAACGCATAGCTACGTATCTGATTGAATGTATATCAGAAAAATATTATTGCCATGCACCTGGTGACGTCATATATTCGTAAATATAATTTGAATTAGAACACAACAAAGCTGTCATGGCTATAGTGCCAGGGGAGTCGAATGACGACTGCTACTCGATCGTTTTGGTCCTCGGAAAAACGTTTCGCGCTGCACTGAGCCCCCAGCAAACAGAAGTTGTACAGGTGAGGCTCTGGTTGGCCTAAATATATGTTTAGGCATCGCTTCTCGGCTCTTTAGAGCTAAGATCAAGTGTAGTATCTGTTCTTCTCAGTTTAATACCTGGGACGCAAGCGATTCGCTTGCATGTCTTTGTATTAACCTGATTTTTGGACAGGGGGTATGGTGCCGAGGCTTGCCTCGCCCTGCCCACGGGTTGTCCTGGTATTGCACTACCTCCAGGCACGGCCCACATTCCCACTTTGGTGGGAAAATCAAGCAATTCATCCCAGTTCTTCGTCGTATATTGTTGTAAACCCTCTTTTCTCACCTCGTAGCCAACATTTTCATGCGCTAAAACCGTCGCAAGCCTGCTGTTCTAATTACTACGTACCGTACCACCCGCCGATTGGGAAACAATCGGGCGTAGAGAAAACGTCCGATTACGTCGGCGTTTTCACAACAAACGCTAAAAAAGTATAGATGAAGAGGGTCGATCTTGAAGTTAACCAAATCATACTTACCTGACGGGGGCCTTCACCGTGATCAGGCCGGCGGTGGGCCCAAGGCGAGGCTTAGCCATTGCACTTTGGCCTAGCTGACCCTTGCGATTACCCCAAATGTGGGTAACTCGGCCGTACAATTTCTGTTAGTGGGGTCTGCGTTCGCGCTAACCCCGTATTATTCTTAATCAATCGCTTGTTCTCTCTGGTCAGTTTGCTTCCTGCTGCTCTTCGCGCTTTCTCTCCCAGACAGGCGTAATTGCCGACCCGGGGAGCGTCGCATCGCCATAGCAATGTGTCTGCAACGCATAGCTACGTATCTGATTGAATGTATATCAGAAAAATATTATTGCCATGCACCTGGTGACGTCATATATTCGTAAATATAATTTGAATTAGAACACAACAAAGCTGTCATGGCTATAGTGCCAGGGGAGTCGAATGACGACTGCTACTCGATCGTTTTGGTCCTCGGAAAAACGTTTCGCGCTGCACTGAGCCCCCAGCAAACAGAAGTTGTACAGGTGAGGCTCTGGTTGGCCTAAATATATGTTTAGGCATCGCTTCTCGGCTCTTTAGAGCTAAGATCAAGTGTAGTATCTGTTCTTCTCAGTTTAATACCTGGGACGCAAGCGATTCGCTTGCATGTCTTTGTATTAACCTGATTTTTGGACAGGGGGTATGGTGCCGAGGCTTGCCTCGCCCTGCCCACGGGTTGTCCTGGTATTGCACTACCTCCAGGCACGGCCCACATTCCCACTTTGGTGGGAAAATCAAGCAATTCATCCCAGTTCTTCGTCGTATATTGTTGTAAACCCTCTTTTCTCACCTCGTAGCCAACATTTTCATGCGCTAAAACCGTCGCAAGCCTGCTGTTCTAATTACTACGTACCGTACCACCCGCCGATTGGGAAACAATCGGGCGTAGAGAAAACGTCCGATTACGTCGGCGTTTTCACAACAAACGCTAAAAAAGTATAGATGAAGAGGGTCGATCTTGAAGTTAACCAAATCATACTTACCTGACGGGGGCCTTCACCGTGATCAGGCCGGCGGTGGGCCCAAGGCGAGGCTTAGCCATTGCACTTTGGCCTAGCTGACCCTTGCGATTACCCCAAATGTGGGTAACTCGGCCGTACAATTTCTGTTAGTGGGGTCTGCGTTCGCGCTAACCCCGTATTATTCTTAATCAATCGCTTGTTCTCTCTGGTCAGTTTGCTTCCTGCTGCTCTTCGCGCTTTCTCTCCCAGACAGGCGTAATTGCCGACCCGGGGAGCGTCGCATCGCCATAGCAATGTGTCTGCAACGCATAGCTACGTATCTGATTGAATGTATATCAGAAAAATATTATTGCCATGCACCTGGTGACGTCATATATTCGTAAATATAATTTGAATTAGAACACAACAAAGCTGTCATGGCTATAGTGCCAGGGGAGTCGAATGACGACTGCTACTCGATCGTTTTGGTCCTCGGAAAAACGTTTCGCGCTGCACTGAGCCCCCAGCAAACAGAAGTTGTACAGGTGAGGCTCTGGTTGGCCTAAATATATGTTTAGGCATCGCTTCTCGGCTCTTTAGAGCTAAGATCAAGTGTAGTATCTGTTCTTCTCAGTTTAATACCTGGGACGCAAGCGATTCGCTTGCATGTCTTTGTATTAACCTGATTTTTGGACAGGGGGTATGGTGCCGAGGCTTGCCTCGCCCTGCCCACGGGTTGTCCTGGTATTGCACTACCTCCAGGCACGGCCCACATTCCCACTTTGGTGGGAAAATCAAGCAATTCATCCCAGTTCTTCGTCGTATATTGTTGTAAACCCTCTTTTCTCACCTCGTAGCCAACATTTTCATGCGCTAAAACCGTCGCAAGCCTGCTGTTCTAATTACTACGTACCGTACCACCCGCCGATTGGGAAACAATCGGGCGTAGAGAAAACGTCCGATTACGTCGGCGTTTTCACAACAAACGCTAAAAAAGTATAGATGAAGAGGGTCGATCTTGAAGTTAACCAAATCATACTTACCTGACGGGGGCCTTCACCGTGATCAGGCCGGCGG
>QLIY01002391.1:0-19681 GCA_003260075.1 Phallusia mammillata | reverse complement strand
TTAGTCTTTATGGACGAATGTGCCGAATTCGGTACAGCGGGCTAGCACACCCCAAAATGCGATAAAAAAATTTTGGGGGTTCAAATATGCTTTACAATACGCGTAACAAAGATTTTTTTTCCCAAACTGATTTATATCGCCGTCGTTAAGGGGTTAATAATATTGTTTGGAATTAACATTTCCAATCACCTGAATTCACTATTCTACATTGCCAATCGCTACCTGTTGACAACAAGCAAATGTTGCAGACACATATTTTTGTTTTACCAAAACTAATTTACAATGACAAGCACAATTAATGTCATTGGGCTCACTTGCAGTAAATGTCAACAGCAGCCAGTGGGTCTGATTTCACCAGAAGGTCAGCCAATTCAATGTAAGAGTCATGTACCTACAGAATGAAATGCATCATAAGTTTTAATATAGAAGGTTTTTGAAATTGTACCACAATGCAACACACCTCTGGGGCCATTTTCATCACTTCCTCATATCTTTTCCTTGCTTCATCTTTTTTATCATCAGTTCTAGACAGAGCTCGGGCCATGCCTAGTCTGGCATGATAAGTGACTCTGTTCAGTGGAGCAGGTTTGCTTGGTTTAGAAACAGGAGTCTGTAAAATATTAAGAAAACAAATTAACACAAATGTAACTTTTTTGATTGGTTTTCACAGTTGAAGTTTAACCTTCATTGTAACACAGAGCACGCAACATGGCCAACATAACTGATATTGAAAAGGTTAAAATCAAAATTTAAAATAAATGCTGGGGTAAAACAGGCAAAGGATGTTTTGTGTACTTACTGCTGTAACTCAATACAACAGACAAACTTTTTTTAGATTTCAACAACAATTGACTTGAAGTTAAACTTACAGCTGGTGTTTCTTGTGGTGGTTTCTCAGCTTCCTTGGAGCACTTTGGATCTGCAGGAGTTGCTTTGGCACCTCTTGGAGGAGCCCCTCTCCCTCGTGCTGGTGGGCGAACAGCACCTCTACCTCTAGTAGGTGGTGCAGCTTTTGCTGGGGCAGGTGCACCTCTTCCCCTACCACGGGATGGGGCAGCAGGAGCACCTCGACCTCTTGCTGCCGGTTGGTTTTTATCAGAAGTGGACGCAGTCTGTTTAGGCTTTGCAGAATCCATTTTTTTAATCCACCATGTTTGACCTGGTAAGTATTATTTAAGTTTTTAATTGCAGTAGGGCACTTTTTCAAACTTGTTGAAAAAATATAGGCCAAGGCAGGACCTTCGTAGATCCTTTTCCGGAAAAACACAGTCAACAAGATCTAGTTAGGATTTAAATGTTAAAAAATGCAACTTTTTGTATTTGCTGCAGTATGTTTAGCCACTATACTACCTGCAATTCCAGGAGGAACATCTCCGCTTGCTGGCTTTCCCTCCAGATCAATGCTTGCTTGAAAACTTTGCCTGGCATCTAACAGAGGTGACTGGTTTGCAACTCCCAACCCATTGTCGTTGTCGAATATCAAAAGTTGGGATGTTCCAAGAAGGTAGAGAGACTCACTGCTACATGGGTTAATGCTCACCAACTTTTGACAAACCTGCATGAAAAAGACATTTGTTTTCATTTTTATGATGTTTTTGAATATTGTTATCTTTTAAAGGTAAAAAGCATGGTTAGGGAGTTGAACCACTTTCACATTTAATTCTATGAAAAAATGTAATTCTATGTTTTATTTATTATGATATTTCTGACCTTCTCCTGTCAGATAATTATCTAACCTTCTCTTGTAGAGTAAGAAGTTTAGAATCTTTTGGGATAGTACTTGTGCGAATCATTGCTGATAAGTAACGACATCGTTGTGCAATCCATTCAATATCATTCGGTTGGTTCTCCATCATTAGTTCAAGCAATGCATATTGTGCATCAAGCAATAACCACTCTATCTTCAAAGAGGACAAGTTCTGATTATGTTTAGATAGGATGTACCCATGTGTCTGTCAGTCTAACTCAGTAAATTTATATTGTAAAAAATTTTTGGACCCACAGTAGTAAAAGTTACACTCAAAAACATTACAAAGGCAAGCAAAGTAAAATTAGGATTATTTTAGTTTAAGGATATAAATTATTTTCATCATCTTATTGTGGTGACATATCTGTGATTTAACAGTAGGTTGAATTCAGACCTTACAAAATTAGTAGGTAATGTAATTGTGAGGAGAAGTACATAACATTAAAAACGCTCTTTTTTGTTTGCAGTTCTTGCTAAAAGGCATAGTTAAATGCAAAATGTTTATTTATAAAAAATGTTTTTTTAGTGATTTGGCAGATTTTTGGCAGCTTTAAGAACTTCTAAACATCATTATTATGTTTTCATTTTGTTTTTGAAACAAACATTAAAAGCAAAATGCAATCATTGCCTGTTGAAACATTGGACCACGATGAAAAAGAGAGCAGAGAGCCATTGAAGCATGAAGACAAACACTGCAAATACAGTAAAATCATTCAATAATAATACTTTACAGTGATTAATTTGCAATAAGTTAAACTGACCAGTGGTAAATTTCTTTTGCACTTCGCATGTTAGGCTGTGGGCTTTTTCTCACATTACATGCTAACATGTATAAATATTGTAATAATTGTGCATTGCATTGTCTCCAAAAATCTTCTGCATGTAAGTCGGTAATAGAAGATGGGGTTAGGCCTAAACATATATAGTTATTGACAGTTTGTTTTGACAAGATATTAGCATAGGTTAACCTGCAGTCTCTGCATCTTTTTGGCTTCTCATGAGCATATGATCTAAGCCATCATGCAAATAAGTTAATGCTTCAGTAATCCTTGACCCAGCTCCACCTTCTTGCAAGCAAAGTGCAACACCAAGTAGAAATCTAAAATAGTTCATTACGTAATACAGAAGTACCTGTTTTGTATGGTACTCTTTACTACTTTTTGTTGTAATGGGGCCAGAAACTAAACAGATTGCTTCAGTTATTTTAAAGTATAGAGTTTATGATACATAACATTTTGTTTGTGATTTATAAAAAAGTTTACCTGGCTTCGACACTGACTGGCTTTAAGCCCACTGCTTGTTGCAGTCTTACAACAGCTTCCTTGTAATCCTCCCTATCAACCAACATTCGTCCAACATGCAAGTTACACAAGTAGTTATTTGCATCACATGCAAGTGCGTCCATGTATTTGAGATAGGCTTGTGCTAGTGGCTCATTCTCATCAGTGTGGCGAGCAGAGGATTGTTCACCCTTAAAACAAAAAAGTGGCAACAAAACATTGAAAACATACTGCTTTATTCCATAGCATAACCAATGGTTGAAATATTTAATTTCTAAATGGTGAATGAGTATCACAAATGAAAGTAAATGTTGCAAAAATGTTACTTCTGTAAACAAATTAATGGACATCATAAAATTTATAATAGTTTTTTATGTGAGATCAAAGAAAAATGTAAAGAATATACTATTTGAAAAGTTTACCTTCAAAGCCTGTTTTGACCTCCATGCATACAAAGCTTGAACATGGTCGGCCCTGGAAGATTGCCCTCCATCTCTGAGACTTCTATATTCTTCATCAATTGCTTTTAATTGCAATGCGATTGGAGCAGTGGCAGAAACACCACGGAGGCGGCATATTGCCTGACACTCTTCCAATTTTGAGCTTTCCTGAGCAGCAATATTAGTTCCCGCGCCATGTTCTTCTGTGTCCCCATCCTTGTAAAACATAAAACAACCATAGTGAGAAAAAGAGACACTGTTTGACATTTGTCATGGGAGTCATCATTTTTGTTTGTCTAAAAAATAACCTTTTTCTGTAGTCCAAACATTTCTTTCAGGTAATGGATCTCTTCAAGTGCATAAGCCAATCTTAAATGTAGTTTTGCCTCTTTGCTCTTTCCTTTAATGGCAGCAGCCAAAGAAACACAAACTTGTTGTAAATCATCAGTAGGTGATTCTCCTTCTGAAAATCTAAGAGTTTCGCCTAAACAAAACCAAAATATTGTTTCCCGAATATGACAAAAGATATAAATCAATTAACAAAAAGATATACCAGGCTTAAGGGGCAGCTTTTGTTTGTATTGTTTTTGTCTTTTATCTGCATCTTTGAGAAGAGCATCTACATTACTCTCTGAAGCCATGTGTTGAAGTCGCTTTTCCCAATTACGAACCTGTTTATACAAACTAGATTTTGTGAAAAATTGTTCTGAAAACCTGCACTATAATTTGTACCTACACCTGGGTAAATTGTACAAGAAATCTGATTTCTACTATGTAAGATAGTCCAACTATAAAAAAATTCAACAATATCTAGCCAAGGGGTAAATTAATTTGTCAAACATTACACAATCCAATGATGTCAAGGTCTATAAACTGACAAATAAATTTCCAACCTCAACTTTGTGTTGCAAGGTTTTTGTTGCTGAGCTGGAACCCTCAAATTCTGCTTTGTACCAACTACTTTCAAGAACTATTGCTGTGTCAACTTCAGAACGAGGCTTCCCTTCACAGCTGTTGACATGGTCAGCCATCTTCCTCAATGGAAGTTCACCACTCACACCTATTTTAAACTTTCACAGTTGGCCAGATATTTTTAAAATTACCCGTTTTTTTTTCTTAAAATCACCTTTGTACTTATAAACAGAAAATGCAACAAAGTCAGATATCTCTTTGTCTAGTTTGCCATCAACAACTCTCCAATCTTTTTCAAGATTCATTTCATTCATTGGATTGATTTTGGACCTTTTGCAAACACATTTTGTTTGTTAGTAATAAATCAACTTCTGCATAGTTAGTGCAATTTCTACAATCTGCAACATATCTGACAATTCACCTTCTTGTCAACATATCTATAACTGGTTGAGACATAGATACTTTAGGATCAGAACCAGCAATTGAGATTGGATTATACAATGGTGAAAGAGTCATGGGACACTCAAATGACTTTGCTTTTTCAACATCCTTAAGCACAACATACCATGGAAGTTGCTTTCTCGTGACAACTACTTTATAGTCCTGGAACAATCCAAATGCAACTAGTCAATGTCATAACAAAGAGCTAAGGGACAAATGATATAAATACCTTTATGCTTTTGCCATCAACTGATGTCACGCTAATTGTTAGAGTTGTTTCCCCAAGAAACAATGGCACAACACAGTCATCATGTGCATTTGCAATTACAATGACACACTTTTTATCAGGAGCAGTGGCCTTAACTGGAATATCACCCATGTTACATGGCACAGTACCTGATTAATGTTTACAAAATAGTTATGTAAATCTGTTCAAACAACTATTCTATTTCATCTTACAGGTGTAGTCATAGCATGTGGTTGAAAATGCTGGGTCAAGTTTTCCACCAGTTAGGGCCAGACTGCTTAAAGTAGCATCTGATGCAGACAGCCTTTTTATTCGCAAGATATAGTTTTTAGTGGTTCCATCTTCAGCTGAAACCTCAATTCTGATTTCTGTGATGCTTCCCTCAATCAGGGGAATGTTTTTTTCACCACCTCCACCCTGTATTAACAGACTGTTGTAATATAAAATAATCCAGCAAAATTTATGTATTTTGCAAGAATGCCAAGTTGTCATGAAGACTTCTTCATTATGGCTTGTATCAAGTTTTTTATGTATCTTTTATTGCTTTTACAAGTATTTATATCTCTGTATTGGTGATATTTCCCCTTTTTGTTTAGTAATTATACTGTGAAGTATATGAAACATTTGAAAGCAATAAATACTTGCAAAATTATGTTTGAGCAAACATGTCTATAACACACCATTAAATAGTGCCAGCAATTTTAAGCAAAATATGTTTGAAACTACCAAACCCTTGGGTAGGTCACATTTTACCACACTAAGAGAACTTTGGCAATTAACAGGTTAAATGAGAAAAATCAACTGTGTTATCTTAGTAATTATTTTTCGATGTAATGGAATGTCAATTCTATATTTGGAGAACTGTGTATATTAACTTAATAAAATATGTTGACACCCATTTTTTAGGATGTTGGGGGCACAATCACTTACAAAATTCTTTAGGGTTTTTGGGGCACAATCACTTACAAATACTTGATATGAAGCACCGCTATCACTTGTCAGGCAATCAACTTTTACTTTTTCCACACTACTAGGTACTGTTGATTCATACTCTGTAGTATTTCTGTTGAATTTTGGTGAAAGTTTTGCAGGTGCAGCTGACAGTTTTTCAAGATCACAATCATCCATAGTTTTATTACAGTATTTGTAGATTCATCCTACAACACATGCAATAAAATAACACTACTTCATTAAAATAATTTGTCACAGAACTATATAAACATACACAGCAACATCAAACATATTACAAGTGTATAGAAGCATAAAAAGATATCACAAAGGAAATGAACCTTTAGTATACACTTTTTTTACATTTAAGACAACATAAAAGTTATATTCCTGAAAATTTTAAGTTTTGGACTGTAACTTATGCGAAGAAAAGTATAACTTGTGCTTATAAACAAAACAAGTAATGGTAGCACATATACATTACAGTCAGACTTTAAATTGCTAATCCAAACACACTGACAATGCAATACATTGTCTTATTTTCCCATCTAAGAGTGCAGCTTCCATCAGTTGAATTGTCCCAAAAACATGAGCTCGCTGTGTGCAAACCTGCTCCATTCTTCTGCATTATCACAGCTGTGACAATGTACTTGAATGGTCTATTAAGCTTTGTTAGCTGATTAAGACAGAGTTCAACAACATTTGAGGTCCATTGATTCACTTTGTTATGTTGGTAGGCGTTTCCTCCGATTGTGTTTTCAATGGATTCCTTAATTACGTTGCTAACATCATCCACGACAAAAGTAGTTTCTTCTCCTGCTTGGAAATCGTCCATTTTTTCTGTCTTACGTGTATTTTTTTATGTCAAAACTCAAAACCTAAAACAAAAATCTTCTGATCCGTGATACTGTACAGTTTCGGGTCAAAGGTTAAAATTCGCCGTTGCTTTGGTAATATTGTATCAACCGCGTGGTGACGCCAGCAATTACAAAACAGACGAGTTTTTGAGAATAATTTATTGTTTTTAACACACATATCCACATACTATTATGATGTGTCGTACTATTATGGCTGACTCGATGACCTATATGGTCCCTTCGCCATACACCAGTTGCTTGCCTATTATATTTCATTTGCATGCAATAACCGCGTAGGCTACGCAACTGAAAATAAAATATGATGATGATGTAGACACGATATTACCTTTTAAAGTTAAACCAAAGGCTTATATTTTCCAAAAAGTGTTAAACAAACGCTTTCATGAAACCAACTTAAAGGCCCGTCCTGGAATACCAAACTAAAATATGTAATCCGCTTAAATTAGACCGCACTATAGCTTACAAGAACAACATACCAAAAACGTTACCTGCAGCTGCAGGGTTGAAAAAAAATAAATGTATCATTTGCAATACACAACATAGCATTTATCCCCCCCCCCTACCAAAAACGTTACCTGCAGCTGCAGGGTTGAAAAAAAATAAATGTAGGCCTATCATTTGCAATACACAACATAGCATTTAAGTACTTGGTCTGCTATTGGCAAACAATGATCCAAATGTCTGCACAATGTTGATTCCCATAATGTGTCAAAGTTTTCCATAGCTTACACAATGTTTAGACTACTTCGATAAAAAATTGGGTGGTCGGGTACGGCGATAGCTTATGCTGGCAATGAAGCGGAACTGGCAAAGATTCGAATGCGTCAAGATCTTTATGCGTAAATCCAATCCAACAATGGGATGTAGCCCACAACCTGTAATAAATTAGTTCTTGAGCCTTTCTACTTAAGCAGCACTTTTTAGGGTAAAATTGCGATGGTCCCAGCTAAGACGAGCAACTATACAAGTTTGATCGCCGTTATAGATGCTTGTTGAGGGTAAATATTGTGGTCGATATTCAAACAAAATGTGCTCAACATGTATCCAGAAAAATTGTAGGCAACCATTCAAACAAGTTCAGGTTAATTTTAGACCACATTTCCGGTAATAAACGGTTTTGTTCATGGAAACTAATATCCTAATCTGAACGCTCGTAGCACCAATTAAGGAGCATATAGCCTACTCGGCCAAACTCAAATGTTGATCAATATAGTGTTGGACATACATTTTTATAACCATTGGTTTAGTCCAGTGGTTCCCAAGATGGACACCTTGATGTAGGCTACGTAAATACCCCCCCCCCTATCCTAATCTGAACGCTCGTAGCACCAATTAAGGAGCATATAGCCTAGTCGGCCAAACTCAAATGTTGATCAATATAGTGTTGGACATAAATTTTTATAACCATTGGTTTAGTCCAGTGGTTCCCAAGATGGACACCTGGGTGTAGGCTACGTAAATAAAAAAAATTAAAGATTTTTTGTACACCAATATAGAAATTAAGTTATTCGACAATCAAAATATATTTCTGTTTCTGATCATCTCTGCTTATCGTTTTACCATCTATCGATTTGAAAAAAAGCTTTGGTAAAATTTAAAGAGGTGTCAACGTACTTTTATGTGAGGGGTAAATTATTTACAAAGGTTGGAAATTTTGGTCTAGCCTCTTGCAGCTACGCCTATGCGCACTGCACAAATAAGCCATATACATTGTTTGTTTGCGGAGAGACTAGAATTAACACGTAAAAAGAAACGTAGTTCACTGAAGATATTCTTTTCAAGATTGAAAATATTTTTGTAATTTTATTACGTTATATCAAACTCACTGGTGAATTGCGTTGCTGCATTGCGGGCCATAAGGCCACAGCTAATCAGTGTTAAAAGTAGGCTACTATTGCGTGCCAACGCCAGGTCACCGAGCGGATGACATATAGCTTGGTGTATGTGATGAGTGTTTGCGATTATAAATCCCGTTAATCGGCGACTTAAACTTGAACGCGCAACAGCAACCGGACGCGGTGGATGTCTTGTTTACATTCGGCATCAACCGGTAAACACGACACGGATAACTTCGGTGGGTCACTGATTTGCCGTACAACGCTATGTGACATTTCGTAATGCATTGTGCGATGCAATTGCCTTCAGGCCTGCTTTTGCCACACGACTGGCGGCTGCAGTCACATCGACAGGAAGTTTTAATTTATCGGTATCGTGTAATGCTACGTAAAAGTACAACATCAAATGTTCCTGCTAAGTTTTCTTCAACGTTTTATGGGTTGATGGCTGCGTCACGTGCACACATTCTAATTTCATGAAGTTGCTTGTCTTTTTAAATACACGTTGTTTGTTCAAGAATGCGCAGTGGAAAGTTTCTTGTGCGAAATTACCTATGACGTATATTCGTGGCTAATTGCCTTCGCGAGTGCATACTAAGTAACCAGCTGGACCCTTTTTGAATGATTTATTGGCGTTCACAGAATTTTCGCGCTATGAACGTGAAAAGCAGTTTGGGAAATGCGTTCTTCTTCGCCAGGGTTAGGTGATACGCAATCCGCTATTTATAGACCGTTGGAAATAACTCGCATTTTGTAGGTCGGTGCCAGTCGCAGGTTCACTACGTTCGCGGTCTAGAACTCAACAAATTAGTTTCAGACATGATCTCGTGTGGTGAAAGTTAAGGTTTTGTGTTGAACAAGGTATGTATGTCTTGCCGGAATTCCAAATGTTAGCTTGTCAGACTAACAGTTTGTTGGGATAAACTTGGTTTCGATTTTGTTAGGCGAAGTTGTCAGTTCGCTTGAGTTTATGTCTTGTTATAAATTGAGTCTACCTAGATATAGTGAAGAGGTACATATGGCGATGACCCTACAGAAATCGATGTCAATTCCTCCGACTTTGCGTACATAGGGCAAATTTTACCCCTGGGAAATTGCCTTGGCTAGCAATCGTTGAGTGGTCTTGATTAAATACAACAACGGAAGATGTCACTTCTATTTACACCATTTATTACTTTTGTCAACATACACCATGAAAATCGGATACTGGTGAAGAAGCGAAGGGTGACGCGTCAGCAAGGCAAATTCCTTTACGTATAAACTGTACAAGGCGCATAAAGCACGCGATCGCGATGATCGAAGATGTGAATAGAAATCGCCAAATTTAATAATTTTGTGCATGGCGAATTTGCGATCGAAGTCACAACTTGATGAGGAAAATGGCAGTCAGGTAAAAAAACCTCAACATTTCTTAATTCATAAAATAAACAAAACAAACGCAAAATTTAACTGCCCCGTGGCCGCTGTCGGTGTGGTGAGTCAGGTTACGCACCAATCGTCGCATGAAGCCAGTCACGCTCAAATACAGGTGGCAAACTTTCACTGTTGCTGCTGTTCTTGAGCCGGTTGCTGACCGTCAAGCGAGAGCAAGGACTCCACCGTTTCGAGCGGCACGCCCTTTTGTGAGTCCAAAGGCGCTGTTGTTCCGTCCTCTTGGGTAACGTAGATTGTCCCGTCCTCGGCCTGTGAAAGCGTAGTCCCCGGCTGCGAAGCACAAAAGACGCGCGGTCAAGGATCGCACCGCGAAAAGACGCACAATAAACAACAACGTCGCGAGTATAATGCGATTAGCCAGTGTTAAGCCAACAAGAGCGACCACCGCAGCGGGAGCCAGAGCTATTGCGAACGATAAGGAAACTTTTATTGGTTTGCAAGTACCTGTGACATGACAAGTCCTTCGGGTGTCTGTATAAGCGTGTAACCTTCGGGCACCTCGATAAACTGCTTGTCATCGCCGGTTCCTATCTGGATAATTTGCGCTGAATCACTGCTTGGTGCGATGACGGTGTGTCCCTCAGCAAGTGTCGTCACAACTTGTGCGTCCTCCTGCGGCTGTTTAGCTTCACTGTGAAGTAAAAAGGTGGTAAGAATAACAATAACAATCTNTGACATGACAAGTCCTTCGGGTGTCTGTATAAGCGTGTAACCTTCGGGCACCTCGATAAACTGCTTGTCATCGCCGGTTCCTATCTGGATAATTTGCGCTGAATCACTGCTTGGTGCGATGACGGTGTGTCCCTCAGCAAGTGTCGTCACAACTTGTGCGTCCTCCTGCGGCTGTTTAGCTTCACTGTGAAGTAAAAAGGTGGTAAGAATAACAATAACAATCTCGGCGGCAGCAGCAGGGACGCGTGTTGCGGTTGAACAGGTGCGCACACGCGGTGTGTTTACAAACTCTCGCGAATGCGCGTGTGAAAACGGTGCCGTGATCTGAACGATCCGTGCACAGCGAGCCACCGGATAACAGTGAGCTGAGTTTAAGCACAAACCACAAGTGCAAAGGTTAATTATAAATCAACATACGCAGGTTGGTCGCCCGTGGCCTGATCGACGTCCATTGCTTCGCTCGGTGCCGCATCTTCGTCTCCCTGAAATCGTGAGAAAAAGTTGCGGTTACACATGTTTCGAGCGATGGTCTTAAAATAGGCCAAAACGAACCTTTTTATTCGTGGTAGCTGCGGAATCAGTGTTCAACGGAGCAAGAGCGGGCATGTCGGTCTGTTCGCCATTTCCGCTTGCCTCGGTCACAACCAATGGCGAATTGGTTGATGTCGCTTCAGTCTGAACCGGTTTGTTGGAATCTGAAGCACAACAGCACGGTCGGTTCCATGTTTAACAAGCGTGAAAGGGGCATTGTGCGGTTCTTACAGAGCGGAAATCTCGATTTGATTGATGTTTATGTCAATGTGGTCGCGCAGTTTCAAGAATTGCGCTCAGATTTTACAACTTCTCGTGTTTTTTTTACAATATGCATAATACATGCAACTTACCTTCTACCTGACCGACGACCGTCGAAATTTGATTAGCCGCGACCGCTGCAAGTAACGAATTCTGTACAAACCAAAAAAGTGACGATTACTAAAAAACATGAATTAAACCACACATCGATTTTTTTTATGAGAGTGAGGCTAACACAAACAGCTGCAAAAGATGGCATTACGTAGAGCGCATTGTTCTATTTAGGGTCAACGAGGAATTATGGCAGCGCACGAATTGAAACGCACTTGGCACAAATAATTTCCGAGTGCCCCAAACCACCAAGCTGAGACCACTTTTCCCTTTTTATTTGTACCGCTACAAAGTGGTTTGAACAGTGACTTCCTACGGGGTATGTATGAAGGCATGCGAGCAAGTGCACAATGTGCATATACAACAGCAATAGGGGGCGTATGCAAATGGTCTAATTTCATAGCTGTGTAGCAAGGCCTACAGGCGTCTGGCTTGACAGGAAACCGGGCAGATAACTCAACTGTTCGTCCACTTCCGACCCAAAATTCGGAACAGGGCGCGTCTAGGCGGCCGAAAAATTCGCTTTTCATACAGAGCAAGGAAAGAATCAAGCAAATGTGGGAGCAAATTAGGTTTTATTTAGTTACCGGAAAACCCGTTTTGAGACGTCGTGTTTTAGAACATACAATTACAGTTGAAAATATGACAGAGGCTTCACACAAACTGCAATCTGTGCTGGAAAGCGGCATGGTGGTTTACCGCCAACACGAGTATTGCAAAGTGGCGGTAAAAGGACAGGGTCGTCATTAGGCGTGGATCGTCAACGCCGCAATTTTTCCGGCATGCGAAAGATCGCCAACAGTGATTTGCAAAATCGCCTACAATTTCACCGACAAAAAATAGTTTTGAGAAACGACACTTGCTGGCAAACGACGATGTGATTGTTGTGTCAATTCCGTTGGACCAACAAACAGCGCAACTGACCGGACGACAATCTTCCGACGGGGCAGGGCATTTGAGATAAATTTACAGGCAGGATTAAAGTGCACGGCAAACAAATTAAGCTGAGACGTCTAATGACCAACGCGTATTCGCAACAGCACACTAAAAGAATCTTCGCCGTCAAGTCGGGTTGTTTATACTGGTGACAAAAGACGACGGCAAAAGAAAAAAGGCGTCGGCACTGGAATCACTTCAAAGCGATTGAGTTTTGGCCACATTCCGTGTTGTGTTATTGTCATGGACAGATAGCAGTTGGAGAGGAGCGGCGATAGGGTACGGGATGCTGCACCTGGCTATTTGAGGTCGCACAAGGATCGCGAAGGCTGCCCAGGTCGCTCAAATTTTTGTGTTAGACGAAGATAGACAAGTTTAAGTGGCGCCTGTAGGGTTGTTTGCCTCGTGCAGAAAGTAGCGAGCGCGATTTCCTGGACGGCAAGTGCAGTTCCCTTTTTACGGGAATGTTTACGATCAAGGCTGTGTACTGGATAATAGACTTGAAGCGCGGGTTGTTAAATTCTTTATTGCTTTACTGTTTCAGGTTAATTGTGTTTTAGTGGCTTACTGATACGCCTGGCAAAAGCTCAACAAACATAGGTTTTGCCTTCAACACAGCACAATGCAGTGGTTAAAGGTTTTAACGTTGTTTCTATATCTGGCGATTTGCAGCGAGGCACAAATGAGAGTGATTTCAAACGCGATGGGTGGCGGAAAATCACTCAACGGATTTTGCGAGAATGGCTTGAGGTAAGCTAAAGAGGGATTTACATTTGTTTAGCGTTGGTGGGTTTTGTGAATTATTAAACCTGACGGCCAAAAATTCTTAAACAGCTTTTTAACCTTTAGGTCTGCTAGGAAGCTGTGGAGTAAATCAGAACCATTGCCTTGACAAAAATAGTTTTATTTTTAAACAGTTGGAATCGTTTTTCGGAAATTTATTTCTTATGATTTAGGATAGTCAAATAGAATTTAACTTTTATTTTAATTTGGCCGCCAGTCATAGATAAAAGATATTGAGGTTGAAAAACTGCGCACTTTAAGAGACGAAGTTGCGTGCGCTTGACGAAAGGCCGCTGGATAAACAATTCGAGTTTAGACGGCAAACAATCCTTTCCATAACATTTGCGAGCTTGGCAGGGGCCGACTTGTGTCGAAATTGCTTTCCAATTGTAATCTATATCGACAGTGGATAGTGTTCGGCGACACAAAGGCCAGATTTTTTATGGCTTATTGAACACAGAACGCTTCATTTATTTTGGGTGTCACTGGATACAGCCAAATGCCCACAGATGGAAAATCAATATCCGTGTATCTTGTAATGCCATTCACACACATACGGGAGGTGGTTTGCGCTCCACGGCCGGTGGGAACAAATGTTGCTGAACATCAACTCAATTTCGCCACACAATAAATCCGTCTGCGGGTTTTCACACAGGAACATGTGTAGACATCGCAACACGTATCTAAAAGTCTCACAACATCACATACACATAACGCTTTACGTTTGATTCAACCAGATATATGGAGAACCAAGGCTGCGTGGATATTAACGAATGCACCGAAGTCGCTCCTTGCAAGATCGGACAATCGTGTCGAAACTTGTATGGAAGTTACATATGCATCTGCCATCACGGATACGAACTCGACAAAGCTACAGGTTTATTTGCGTAAAATGTTGATCGATGACTTGAATAATGTTGGTGCATACTGTGTTCAGCGACAAGTGGACCATTTTTAACAATTCTTTTTTGTTTATTGTGTGTTTGGTCTTACACGTTGACAAGTTTATTCTTTGCAGGTGATTGTGTTGATATAAACGAATGCTCAAGAGGTTATTGCGGCAACAGCGAAAAATGCATTAACACAGTAGGATCATTCAGATGTCTGTGTTCCCCAGGAATGACAAAGGTAAAAGTCGGCGATACGAAGGCAAAGCACAAATCTTTTCAAACTTTACTTTATGAAGCTTTGTTTTTTACAGATTGGCAGATTTTGCAGGGACGTTAATGAATGTACGCAGCAACCTTGTGACTCAAACCAATACTGCATAAATACAGCAGGAAGCTATAGATGTCAGTGTAAAGCTGGGTATGTCAGCAACGGAGATGGGACTTGTTCTGATGCTGATGAGTGCGTTGAAGCAATGTGCCAAGGTGAAATATCTTTTCCACATTATCCAATATATGTCTATGACTTATATTATTGGAATTCGGAAATCTGTTTGTTGTAATCACACACTCTACCTCCGGTCTAACCATTACATCACACCTCAAACGTGGAGACAGACACAGATTACAAATCAATGTAACTACACTATTGCGTTACAATAGCCTGTCAGTAGGCAAGACGGCAAGTCGCTTGACAAATCAATCACAAGATAAGATCAATTGTGGTCACTCACAGCATACATATAAGAGTGTTTGTAGCATCAACGTACATTGTATTTGCACTAATACAGATTAGCATGTGGAGTTAAATCCTAACAATTCTTTCAACAATAATCTTCTCCAGGCATGGGTGAACGGTGCAGAAACACAGAGGGGTCATATGAGTGTGTTTGTCGGTCTGGATTCCACAAAGATGCACTTACTAATGGTCGGTATTGCACTGACATTGATGAGTGCCAACAAAATGTTTGTCCAGAAAATGCAGAGTGCATTAATACACAAGGAAGCTTCAATTGCAGATGCCATAGAGGGTTTTCCTATTATCGAGGTATATTTTTTGTGTTATTTCTGTGAATAATTCAACTAAACAGCATTGTTTAAGCAGGTGTGTGTGTTGACAACCAGGAATGTAATGTTGGTGGAGGTAGCAAATGTCAGTGGAGGTGCCAAAACCTTCCAGGTTCATTTGAGTGTCAATGTCCACCAGGGTAAGATACAGCTAAGTTTATGATGTCAATACACTGTCAAATATATTTTAAAAATACAGATACAGCAAACTGGACTACTCATGCATCGACATAAATGAATGTGACAATGACAAGAATATGTGCAATGATGGTGAATCTTGTGTTAACACTCATGGAGGACACCAATGCATAGAACCACTGCAGTGTCCTTCCAACAAGTTTTATCGTAAGTTGATGAGAACTGATGAGTTTGGATACCGACAAGTGACCACCAACATATGTCGCCGGCGTCGTTGCAAGAAGATCTCAACTGACAATGATATGTACAGCATGTGCAAGAAACAACCACTCAGCACCTCATACCACTTTGTGTCGGTGACATCAGGCCTCAAGGCACCCACTAAGCTCTTTCGCATCAAGTTCCCAGCAAGACGCCGCCGTCAGCAATACAACTTCTCCATTGTTGGCAACAATCAAACCATGTTTAGCCTACATCAGATGTCAATGTACAGACCACATGCCTACCTGATGTTGAATGAACAGATTGATGGGCCCAGTGAGCACACAGTGAAAGTTGATATGAGTACATACAATGGCAAAGGAGACATGAGAGACAACCGAATGCTCACAATAACTGTTTTCGTGTCAGAGTACAACTTTTGATAAGACCACACACAAAGACTTGGACACAAGTGGTTACACTGTTTCATTTGCCAAGATATGAATCATCTTTTTATGTGACACAGCAACAGCATTTACTTCAAATCTCAGCACAACGATTTCAGCATATTGTTTTCCTTTCATGGTGCAAGGTGTATGTGAGCTGTAGATGGTAATAGGTTTAGTACATTCCCTTTGTAATGCAATTTCTCATGGTGGTTAAATGGAATGGTGCTTCATTAATGTTCCATGACTGTGTGATGAATTTACAAAAGTACTTGATTTGAAGACTTGATTGTAAGAGATAAAACTAATGTTTCAATGGTGCTAAAACGTATGTTCCTTGTTTGTAGTTTGCATGCCTGGAAAATGATCTCTTCCATACTGATATTTATACACTCATATATATCTAGTGTTGTACAGATTCCTATTGTACATATTGCTGATTTTTTATGTGCACAATATTTTTTAAATTAATGTGTTGAGAGATTTGCTGATTTTTATGTGATGTACTTATCTTTTCAGTATTTGCTCAACTCTCTGTAACAGTATTCTTTTAAAAATCACTTTCAAAGATATTGTTTATGACTGATTGTCTGATTTTCCTGTGTCTTATGATTTTGATGTATTACAAAACAGTAAACATGTCATTGTTGCTATAAAAGGAGGCTGCAACAGGGACTTAAACACTAAAATCAGTTTCCAGCTCAATATGTTTAATTTCCTTCCAAAAATGCCAGTAATGAAGTGTAGTGAAGCAAAACACAGAAAAAGGCCTAGTATTTGGACTCTAGTACCAGCAACAAACACCTGCCTTTTAGCGTTACAACAATGAACTTTAAATGGACAGACAAGGCCATCACATGCCACAGGAAAAACACAGTACAGTTCATGTGATGACAGTTTGATGTGCAACAAGGGCTGGCCTTGCCAAGAAATGCCACAACAATGGTTAGATATCTGAGGAATTTCAAACAATGACCGGCTGAACACTACCTGGTTTCCGGATCCTTGCACCTTGTGATGCTGACAGATGTTGTACTGACAACAGAGCTGTTCAAAGTGGTATGTGTTTTGACAACAAGGGCAGCAAGGCTATCTCTGCCACGGGGATTAGCAAAATCAAATTAAGTGTCCAGCTTAGACAGAATTTGGCTACCTAATAGATGGTTTAGTTGGAATGTGAAATTTGTGGTTGATTACACACATTTACTGTACTTCCGAAAGCAATTTAATGTTAGTGCAATTTATACACAAGTCAGACAGTTTCTGCAACAAATCAATTCATTTCCTGATATTAAACACCCTGACAATGTCTGAAATATTCCATTTCCTCACCATTAACATACAATTACATATTTGACAAATCACTAAAGACCACCAACACACCATTTAGAGAAGAGTGGTATCATTAGTGTCTGACCCCCCCCCCTTCCATTTCCTCACCATTAACATACAATTACATATTTGACAAATCACTGAAGACCACCAACACACCAATTAGAGAAGAGTGGTTTCATTAGTGTCTGGCCCTTTCTAGTATATTTTGCATGGGTACTTTCATTTAATAATATTACAAAAACTGATAAAATGCTAAAAATTAACTTGGTACCTGTGTGATTTCCGCAGTGGGAACGGCTGGTTTTTGCAAAGGTTCAGAGTCAAGCAGCGATATAACAGCATCTTCTAATTCATTTTGGTCAAGTCCCAGAGATTCAGCAAGCTAAAAAACAACAAATACATTTTACAACCATGGTCATTATGTTGCAAAACAAGTCAGAAATAACAAATAAATACAGTTTGTTGATCAGACTTAACTGAACTATTTTTTTGGAAAAAGGGAATTTAAAACTAGAAGGGTGGCTTAGCACATATTGCCCTTGCATATACATTATAACCTATTTTAAAACAATAATATATTTCCTACACTTATTTTATAATGGGTCCCATATCATCCACTCCCCCCCCCCGTTGTAAATAATGCATTTCAAGAGATAACAATGAGAAAGTTTGTTGTTGCAAGATAAAACACAGTGACCGATACTGAGCATAAATAAATATGCTATATGGACTACAAACTATTCAAATTTCATTCCATTCCATTCATACATCTCACTTTAATGCTCAGCGCATTATGACGTCACAAAAAATCCCCTGTCTGCGTTTTAGCTCTACAAGGCCTCTTCACCGGCAGTGTTTTATTAAGCTGTACATGCCCATAAAGCAAGCGTTTTCTACCATCTAGTGCATTTGAAAAATCAACCCCCCCCCCATGCAAAGTTGTAAATAATGCATTTCAAGAGATAACAATGAGAAGTTTGTTGTTGCAAGATAAAACACAGTGACCGGTACTGAGCATAAATAAATATGCTATATTATGGACTACTAACTATTCAAATTTCATTCCATTCATACATTTTGAATAGTTTGTAGTCCATATAGCATATTTATTTATGCTCAGTACCGGTCACTGTGTTTTATCTTACAACAGCGGTTCTTAACCTTTTTTTGACCACGCCCCCTAAAAGGTTTGTCTGGCTGTTCACGCCCCCCTGAAACAGGCAAAAAAATGGCTGTTTTTTTTTCAAACACTTGCAGCAATAAAACTACAAGAAGTCTCTCATGCCTATGTTGTAAACCATGGGTCACCAAACTACAGCGGGGGCTTTAAAGATAGTGCAAACATGCAAAATACATTTAAGTAATTATTTTACCTGGTCTAACAGGATTTTACAAGGCATAAGTATGATCCAAAAGCAGTTTGTTACGTCACAGATAAAAGCAAAGAACAGTAATTATTCATGAACAATTGTTCCTTGTGATAGAATAAAGGTGCATTAGTTGGTGAATGAGACAATTTTATGTTTTTCATAATGTTACAATAAAACAGCGGCACTATCTGAATACTAATAAGATCGTGGAAAGACATGGTCCCTGTGCGGTCTTGTCAAAATCGCCCTGCGAGTGCCAGTTTGGGGCTGCTGCTTTAGGGCTTGCAAGCCATGCGACTCTCTCGCATGAATATTAAAATTATCCCCCCCCCCCTATCTGAGAAAAAATGCTAAACACACCAATCAGCTCTTATTAATGGCGAATTGCACACGATTGTAGACAGGTAGTGGGGTAAATGACAGTGCTACAGGGTTAAAACAACAATCGGCACCTATAAGTGGCACACTCTGGAAGCTGCCCAAATTTCATTCAATTCAGACATTGTTTAAAAAATTGACCCATTTTGGGGGGCNGGCTGCTGCTTTAGGGCTTGCAAGCCATGCGACTCTCTCGCATGAATATTAAAATTATCGGCCCGCTGTGAAAAAGTTTGGTGACCCCTGTTCTATACTGATCAACTAAAAACTTTGCCACGTTTGTCATTATTCAAAATGTGTGTTACGTCATAAGGTATCGCATCATAATATATGGTTCTTTTTTAATACGGTTTATTGTTTGCTCTCAAACAACGCACTACATTTGCAAAATAAATTTTAGGG
>QLIY01002390.1:0-19686 GCA_003260075.1 Phallusia mammillata | reverse complement strand
CTATTTGGCCGATTAAGGCAAATTTTTAAATACTAAACGAATAACCTAATGTAAACAATTGCTTAACATTTCAGGAAATTGTGGCTTGTATTTCTGGCCTAAAACTTATTATGTAGGGGTTTAAGGGGTAAAAATGGGTGAATCCAATAAAAAGTTACAAAATTCTTTAGAATAGCTTACATTGCACCAACCAACAAAGCATGAAACCCTCAGATTATGTACTTTGGTCAGAATAACCGTTTTTAATTTTTTTCCAGTTGGGGTCTGTGGGTGAACCGCCGAGTCGTTTCGGGTCAAACTTCAGGAGGATCAAATTTGGATTAATAACTAACATCTGTGCAAATTTGAACAATTAAAGTACTATTTCTTGACCAAACGTTAGACAGAAACCAGCGTTAGACAGAAACGAATATTTTGGGGTTAATCTTTTTTTAAGGTACAAAATTCTTTAAAATACCTTATATTGCACCAAACAACAAAACCTATAATTCCTAAATGAAGTACTTTAGCAAGTATGGCCGTTTTAAAAAAATTCACGTTTTGGAGGGCTGTGGGTAAACCAGGGATCAAACGGGGTCAAAATTTACATGGACCATCCTTAGACCAATATCTATAATGTGTGTCCCCCCCCCCCCCCCCCCCCCCCCCCCCCCCCCCCCCCCCCCCCCCCCCCCCCCCCCCCCCCCCCCCCTTGACCAAAACGTGGGAACAAATCCGCGTTAGACGGAAAAAAAGAAAGTAATAATAATTTCAATTATTGACTATAAGGACCGTCAGACCAGTTGTGTGATTGAGGTCTGTGCAAAGAAAGTGAGGTTAAGCGTTTTGCTTAGACAAAAAAAAAACAGAAACAAGCCAAAGTTTTGAAGAGAAGAATAAACGAGGACATGGTGCTGGGCGTCGCCATGCACGGTCGCAGTTTGATTCTCGGACGAGTCTAATGAAACCAGTTAATATATGGTGCGTTACCATAATTAAATTACAAAATCCAAACGAATTTCCTAACCTGACCATAATACTCAGCAAGAATTTAAGATTCTAAAATTGCTTTCAAATGAACAATGTCGATGACTTCCCTGGACAAATATTTTCGTCACAACATGTACCAGCAACATTTTCAAACAATTCTTGTCGCAAAAACCCTCACACCTGGAGCGGAATAAAGTCGGTGTTTTAACATTGCGGGACCAGTGCGGACTTGCAAAACATTCAACAACAGAAGCAAGAAAAAGTTCTTCCAACAGTAAACAAATTTGTTTTTGTCGGCGGCTGTTTTAGTTACCTTGTGCTCCACAAACGGGACACGCACGGTAGAACATATTTGCGTAGTCGTAAAATTGATGATGTAATAAAACATTTTCCTGGAAACTGTTTTAAGAGCGTAACGTATTAAAACGGAATTTTATAGCTTCGTTTCTCCAGCAGTCGGATAAAAGCAATTCACCGATTAAATACAACAACAACAACTCAAAGTCATTTTTGCATTAAAGGTGTAAAAAATTGTTCTTTACATAACTTTGTTCAGCAAAACGTATACCGCATTGCAGTAGTCTTTCGCCGTGCGGTAACAAATCCGAATGACCGTTTTATGATCTTTTAAAACAGTTTTGGGTAGCACGCAGTCCTACGTTCTACAACTTTTTGCCTAAAATATACATACCTCAAGCATTGTTTATTTGCTAAAAATCCCCCCCCCCTCGATGACTTCCCTGGACAAATATTTTCGTCACAATTTGTACCGACAACATTTTCAAACAATTCTTGTCGCAAAAACCCTCACGCCAGGAGCGGAATAAAGTCGATGGTTTAACATTGCGGGACCAGTGCGGACTTGTGAAACATTCAACAACAGAAGCAAGAAAAAGTTCTTCCAACAGTAAACAAATTTACAAGAGTTGTTTTTGTCAGCGGCTATTTTAGTTACCTTGTGCTCCACAAACGGACACGCAAGGTAGAACATATTTGCGTAGTCGTAAAATTGATGATGTAATAAAACACTTTCCTGGAAACTGTTTTAAGAGCGTAACGTATTAAAACGGAATTTTATAGCTTCGTTTCCCCAGCAGTCGGATAAAAACAATTCACCGATTAAATACAACACCCCCCCCCCAAGAGTTTGAACACAAGTATGTAAAGTTAACCACTAGGCCAAATTGGTTAAAACGTGAAATAAGAAACAACCTACAAACAGCTGTTTAATATTTTAACACATTAGACATTGTATGTTTGTCCCGACCCCCCCCCCTTTTGAGTAGCACGCAGTCCTACGTTCGACAATTTTTAGCCTAAAATATACATAATTCAAGCATTGTTTATTTGGTAAAATTAAAGAAAACCTATGGATATAACAAATCGTTATTAACCGTATTATGTGATGCCTACAAGCCGGCCTTTCGGTAACCCTTCGTCATGCAGTGGCAAAGCTGACAACTTTTAATGAGCATTTATCGCGGCTTTCGGAGACGTTTTGTTTATTTTTTTGCCATTGTGTAAATCAACAACCTTTGCCTGACATATACGAACCAGTACGTTTTCTGAGTTAAAATTGTGTCTATACGGTATGAAACGTTCGCGCAAACTAAAATGAATATGCTAACTTATTAAACTGTATAGCACTGCTTCGCTAAAACCCCCCCCCCCAGACATAACAAATCGATATTAACCGTATTTTGTGGTGCCTGCAAGCCGACCTTCGGTAACCCTTCGTCATGTGGTAAAGCTAACAACTTTTAATGACCATTTATCGCGGCTTTTAGAGACGTTTTGTTCATTTTTTGCCATTGTGTTAATCAACAACGTTTGTCTAACATATACCAAACCAGTACGTTTACTGCGAAGTACGTTTACTGAGTTAAAATTGTGTCTATACGGTATGAAACCTTCGTCCAAACTAAAATGAACATGCTAACTTAATAAACTGTATAGCACTGCTTCTCTAAAACGGTTACAAAACAACAATTCTCGAAAAGACCACCCTGTGAACCACCTGTTCATGCGCAAAACAAAGAACTCCGGCTCTGCAGTAATCCGCCAAAATTGGAAACCAATAATTATTGGTATAATCAACCACTTGGGACTTTTGTGACTTGGAAAAGTTTAGTAAACGTTTCAATTTTGACCGCTTTTAAAACAGTTTGAACACAAGTATGTAAAGGTAACCACTAGGCCAAATTGGTTAAAATGTGAAATCAGAAACAACCTACAAACAACTGTTTAATATTTTAACACATTAGACGTTGTATGTTTGTCCCGGACTGCTGGTAAACCAAATATTGGGGGAACAAAGGAGGTTGCAGATCAATTGAATTCAACAAACCGTTACAAAATGCTTAAAAATAATTTTGAATGCACCATCTAACAAACTATATAAGTCCTAGATCGTGTGCAGTGGTAACTATGGTCGTTTAAAAATTCGCGTTTTGGGCTCCCTATGGAAGAACCGCTGGGTTAAACTTTGGAATTGAACTTTTTCTCAACCAAAAAAAAAATACAGCGCGCCTGGCACACATCTCTAGAACCAAATAGAATGCCACGCAACAGATCAATTCAACGACAGGGCGCAAAAGACGATGTGTGCTTCAGGAAAAACTATAGAGAACTTTTAAGGTTTGGAGTGTTAAATTAGGTCTCGTTTAGAAAGCGGCGTCTTAAAAGTTGTCAGTACCCATGCACTCTTGTATTGCTGAACTGCGCGATTTTGTGCGTTTTATTGCCGTGTTTGTGTCAGTAAGAACGGGATTTAGCCACAATTTTTCACGTATAGTTACCACTGGTTTGAAGTTAACGATTTCAAAAACGTATTATTTGCTGGATATGCAAAACGCGCCATAGCATATCTTACCCACAAATGTAAACAAATCACCAAAATGGCAGAGTAATGAGTTTAAACACAAATAACAAATGCTCAGGGGCAGTATACAAACATTCCCAAATAAAAACAGTCGTTGTGTGTTTGAACTGGTTCCGCTTTACCCTTGTTGGTAATTGGAATAAATTTCGAAAGTTATTTCGGTACAAAACTTGTTCATATAAATTAAATAAGGTCCAGTTTACTAACAGAAACATTAATTAGAAGTTTTTTTTAACTCACGTCCCCCCCCCCCGTTGTGTGTTTGAACTGGTTCCGCTTTACCCTTGTTGGTAATTGGAATCAATTTCAAAAGTTATTTCGGTACAAAACTTGTTCATATGAAGTAAATAAAGTTCAGTTTACTAACAGAAACATTACCCCCCCCCCTCAACAAACCGTTACAAAATGCTTAAAAATAATTTTGAATGCACCATCCAACAACCTATATAAGTCCTAGATCGTGTACAGTGGTAACTATGGTTGTTTAAAAATTCGCGTTGGGAACCCTGTGGAAAAACTTTGGGAGGATTAACTTTAGATAGCTAACAATCGTGTCTGTAAATTAGAACAGTTCAAAGCATTTTTGCGATTAGCGAAAATTGGTGGAGCAAACTAGTGTGGGAGAGAAAAAACGTCTGTGTCTCTTTAGAAAAGGGGTCCATAAATACAGGCTTGGTATGAGTTGGATGAAAGCAAGTGAGACAAAGTTCATTATACTGTAAAAGGTAGCGGTCCTCGATCGAGGTAAACACAATAAATCGCGTCATAAAATCACAGATAAAAGAAACGAGGGGCAAAACAGACTCATAAGTTGTGGTCGTTAATTAAAAACCAGAAGATCAAACTATCTATAAATGAAAGTTGTTGAATTTAAACCAACTATTCCTCAACATTCACTAATTTCCAAGTTTCCGTGTTTTCTTCAGCTGCTATACAGATAAATAGTTTTTATAATAAACATTCCTTATTCGGTTCTACGCACTTTTACACAACTTTTTACCATTACTTTAGTGTGTTCTGCCAATGAGCCGCATTCCCTTGGTTTGCTTCCGACCAGTGTGCCACCAGGTGTCCCACCAGAGCAATCATTGATCGCAAATGTTTCGAGATGGTTCACCCCGAGTCGAGATTCTGGTCTAACATAAAAACGAAACATAATAAGACGCTGCACTTTAACCATGTAGACCATACAAAAACCGACAATTAGATTATTTGTACTAAAAACTAATTGTATCGTAACTGAAAAGCTTCTAATCAAGAAACAGCTGCGTGGCATAAAGTTAGTCCGTTTCAACTTTTATCTCAGTCATGAATTGTCTTTAACGCATTTATAGTTTTGTTATTCGTTTTAATAACGGGTTTAAGCTTCAGTGTTGAACTCATACGTAAAGTGAAAATCCATTTATATCGCTTTCTGCAAGTCACTTTTAAACGTAAAATGTGGCTTTGTTATCATTTCACTGTGACTTGCATATTTGCGTTAGCAGAGCATCTCTTATCTTTTGTTGGAACTCCTTGTCGCAAAGAAATTATCAACATTGCTAATGAAATGATTAAAGCACGTATTTACTGTGCCTAGTAATATAGTCATTCCAGCACCACAATGAAGGATTTGTCAAGCAAAAAAAAAATGTATCCAACTGGGTCGAAAGCAGAAGGATTTTTGTCTATGTCTTGTTGTATTTTCTGATTTTTACTTGCAGTATAAGTTTGTGTTATACCTCGGTATCGACATTTCATTGATGTAAGTAGAAACGCATTAGTATATACAGATGGAACTAGTGCGTTTGTGACCCCAAAACGACTTGCGCCGATTTCAGAGTTGTATCCCCAGTTA
The DNA here is from genome assembly GCA_003260075.1 of Phallusia mammillata. Classification (NCBI taxonomy): domain Eukaryota; kingdom Metazoa; phylum Chordata; class Ascidiacea; order Phlebobranchia; family Ascidiidae; genus Phallusia; species Phallusia mammillata. The sequence continues at coordinate 13,999 of QLIY01002390.1, read as the reverse complement.
GGATGCTTTGCGTTATAGATCATTATTTTAGTACAATGAAAAATTGGCTTGCTACAGTTTGAAGTTTCTAAACCATACCAAAACTGTTTGTCTTTGTTCCTTTTCCACATCAGTACATCTAGCATCAGGTGTCCCATCAGAGCATATATTGTGTTTAAGATCGTCATGTCAACGCCGTGTTTAAGGTCTGTACAAAGCGTTTTAAAGTTAAGCTGAAACGACCCCCCCCCCAGCAAAAAAAAAAAAAAAATTGTATCCAACTGGGTCGAAAGCAGAAGGATTTTTGTCTATGTCTTGTTATATTTTCTGATTTTTACTTAGCTTGGTTTCTGCAGGAATCAGTTACGATAATAACTTGGTGAAATGAGTCGCTACATGATGTAAAACAATCTTTGCCCAATGTATCGAAACATAACTAACGAGTGAAGATAATGCTACATAAACACAGCGTTATTTTTTTAGCAAACTTCTACTGTTTACGCGTGAAGTTTTCTCATTTTACTTACTGCCTGTCAACCAACCTCATCGAGTCGCGGCGTATACAAGTAACACCTTAAACTCGGCATTTAAAACACAGTTGTAGATTCTAAACCCCCCCCCCCTTCCATGGACAAATATTTTCGTCCATGGAAGACAACTTGTACCAGCAAATTTTTCATGACTTTCTGTTGCAAAAACTATTTGTTGCAAACTACAACTGAAGCAAAGATCGATAAAGCAATCAGCGTTTCAACTGTAATTTTGATTGGTTGCAGTGCTGGCAAACCAGTATTGTGAGTCGAGTCGGGCTTTTATGTCGTGTTAGGGTTAATATCTCAATAAAACAGTCTTGATTTCAGCCAAAATTCGGGTCGTGTATTTAAAAAAAACATCGGATTATGTTCGGGTTTCAAGCTTGTGCAGGGCTTGGTCCTAGTTTCGGCCCTGCCAGCAACTTTAGGAAGAAAGATTAACAAAAACACTCGTAAAAAATGCGCTAAAACTTTGCGCCGGTTAATCTATTATAATCTTAAATGCTTTACACCTTTCGGTAGTTTTGTAATACAATGCGCCGTCAGGTGTCAATGGTTTAATGATTCAAAGCGGATTACAAGAGACAGTCGGTGTTTTTCAACATTGCGGGACCAGATCAGACTTTCAAAATGCTTTGCGTCGCCATACACAGTTGCAGTTTGATTCTGCCCCCCCCCCGCGTGCAGCAAAGCCGAGCCCACCCTCTCTGTATTAAACCGCCACAATTGTAAACAAGTAAATGCCTCTTTGTTTGTGGAAGTTGTTATATTGAAGTACGTTAAAAGGAGTTTTTTTCTAATTCAGAGTTGCCTTTAACGCATTAAATTTGCGATTTTGTATTTCATTTCAATCCGAGTAAAATACATAAAACAAAAACAAATTGTAGCACCACTGTTTTTCTTAAACGTTTGTTGGAGTAAAAAACGTAAGCAAGTTTAGAGAGGAAAAATAAACAGGGGCATGGTGCTTTGCGTCGCCATACACAGTTGCAGTTTGATCCTCGAACGAAGCAAACACTACGGGGCAAAACCCATTTAACAAATCAAGCCATCAATAAATGCTGACGGATTTTAGGAGCGCGTTACAATAAATAAAATACAAAATGTCAGCACATAACGTGGTCATTTATATTACTGCTAAAGTAGCACGACCTTTTTGCTTTTAAAAGAACACTGTATTCCCTGAACAAATATTTACGTCACCACTTTTACCAGCAACATTTTTAATGACTTGGTAAAGCAGACTTGTAAGTCGGGTGGGATTCTATGGCGAATTAGGGTTTATATGTCTATTGATTCGAGTCTAAACTTTACACCGAGAAAAGTTTCGGGCCATGTATTTTAAAAAGTATCGGGTTCTGTCCGGGTTTTAGGCTTGTACTTTTATCAACAAAATTTTAGCTCTTCCGGCAGTTTTTATTTTTATATGCCAACGTTTCGATGTGCCATACGAAACACCTTCATCAGGGTAATGACATAAATTGCAAACATAAGTTATTACAAAGCGAAAAGGGCGCGAAACATACACACAAAAAAGGACGGTGGTGAAAAACGCAGTGCGCAATACATTGCATCCAATGCGCTTAAGCAAGGGCGAAAAAATAAGAAGTCGATGTTTTAACATTAAGGACCAGATCGGACTTGTTTAAAAAGTTGATTGAACATGGAACAAATTTACAAGACTTGGTTGTGCCAGCGGAGTTCTTTGTTACCCTATGCCCCACAAACGGGACACACACGGCAGAGCATATTTACACAGTAAAACTAATGAAGTATTAAAACTTTTTCTTAAAACTGTTTTAGGAGCGTAATGAATATAACGCGAAACTAAGCTTGTAGTTTCGATGAATTACGATAATAGCTTTGAAAATAGGTGAAACAACTGTTTGCTATATGCTGTTAGACAATCGTTGTCCCTTGCATCGCTACATAACTTACGAGTAAAGCTTTGAACTAAACAAATGCAGCGTTAAAGCAAACTTCTGCTGTTTATACAAGAACCCCCCCCCCCCCCCCCCCCCCCCCCCCCCCCCCCCCCCCCCCCCCCCCCCCCCTACAGTCGCAGTCGCGCCGTACAGTCGCAGCCAAGCCTTTAACTCGTTTAAGCGTTTAAAACACGATTGTACAATATAATAACCTATGAATAGGTATTGAACTAATTGTATCAATTAGGGCTAATAAATTTGCATTAATTAGTGCTACCCAACAGAAATGTCTGTGAGCAAAAAAGACACAGTGTTGTAAACTAGTAAATGCCTCACTTGTGACCTCTTTGCCTTGAGTGGTTAAAGTTAAAGAAAAACAGGCGAATCTAACATAAAGTAACAAAATGCTTTCAGACCAACCAACAAACACATGTATTAGCCTGAATCCGAAATTGTACAATAGTAAATTTGGCCGTTTCAAACAAACCTCGTTTGGAAAACCTGTGAATGGACCACTGGGTCATCCGGGGTTAAACTTTAGAAACCCCCCCCCCCCCCCCCCCCCCCCCCCCCCCCAATATTTCGTAAAAGTTTGAATGATTTAGCGAAACGAATGAAGCAACTTTGCAGTGGACAGAAATACTTTATAAAAGGAACCCTTAAATATAGCAGGCTTGGAATGGGTGTTATGAAATCAAGTAAGACAAAGTTCATTGAACTGTAAAACGCAGTTTGCCATTCGCGTCGCCATATAAGGCAGCCCCCCCCCCCTCTTCCGGCAGTTTTTATTTTTATATGCCAACGTTTCGATGTGCCATAGGAAACACCTTCAAACATAAGTTATTACAAAGCAAAAAGGGCGGCGAAACACACACAAAAAAGGGCGGTGGTGAAAAACGCAGTGCGCAATACATTGCATCCAATGCGCTTACGGCAAGAGCGGAAAAAATATGAAGTCTATGTTTTAATATTAAGGACCAGATCGGACTTGTTTAAAAAGTTAAACAAGAAACAAAATTACAAGACTTGGTTTTGCCAGCGGAGTTCTTAGTTACCCTGTGCCCCACAAACGGGACACACACGGCAGAGCATATTTACACAGTTTTAAAACTAATGAAGTAATACAACTTTTTCTGAAAACTATTTTAGGAGCGTAATGAATATAACGCGAAACCAAGCTTGTAGTTTCGATGAATTACGGTAACAGCTTTGAAAATAGGTGAAACAACTGTTCGTTATATGCTGTTAGACAATCTTTGTCCCTTGCATCGAAACATAACTTGCGAGTGAAGCCTTAAACTAAACAAACATAGCGTTACTTTATCCAGAAAACTTCTACTGTTTATACAAGAAGCTCATTTTACTCACTTAGTCGCGACGTACAGTCGCAAGCAAAGCCTTTAACCCCGCGCTAAAAACACGATTTAATATTATAATAACCTATCAATAGGTATTGAATTAATTGCATTAGTAAATGCCTCACTTGTGACCTCTTTGTCTTGAGTGAGTGGTCAAAGTTAAAGAAAAACAGGCGAATCTAACATAAAGTTACAAAATACTTTCAGACCAACCAACAAACGAAAAAACCTGTATTAACCTGCATCCGGGATTTGTACATTAGTAAATTTAGCCGTTTAAAAAAAAATCGCGTTTGGAAAACCTGTTAATGGACCACTGGGTCATCCGGGGTTAAACTTTAGAAGAATTAACTTCAGATGGGTAAAAATTCGTAAACGTTTGAATGATTTAGCCAAATGAATGGAGCAAACTACTAGTGGTCAGAAATACTTCACAAATGGGCAGCAGCAGACTTGGAATGGGTGTTACGAATACACGTAAGACATAGTTCATTGAACCGTAAAACGAAGTTTGCCATTCGCGCCGCCATATAAGGTATAGCGGTCCTTGATCGAGGCAAAATATAAAAAGCCAGCAATTTCACAAAACTGTACGATTCTAAACTTGCTTTTAAATGAACGATGTCGCTGCCTTTCCTGGACAAATATTTTCGTCAACTTGTACCAGGAACATTATTGTATCAATTCCGATCCCAAATATTATTTGTTGCAGCAACTGAAGTTTTGGTCGATTAAGCAATCAACATTTTGGTTGCAAAGTTGATTTTTCTAGTGTTGGTAAACCAGAGTTGTAAGTCGGGCCAGGCGGCATTATATCTAAAAAAACAGGCCTGGTTCCAGCCTAACTTTACCACTAAAAACATATTTACACAATCGTAAAAATTAATGACGAAGAAAATCTTTTTCTGAAAATCCCCCCCCCCTTTCGATGAATTACGATAATAGCTTTGAAAATAGGTGAAACAACTGTTAAGGTTCGCTATATGCTGTTAGACAAAGTTTGACACCCCTGATATAAGGTATAGCGGTCCTCGATCTAGGCAAAATATAAAAAGCCAGCAAATTCACAAAACCTTACGATTCTAAACTTGCTTTCAAATTAACGATGTCGCTGCCTTTTCTGGACAAATATTTTCATCAACTTGTACCAGCAACATTTATCAATTCCGGTCCCAAATATAATATGTTGTAGCAACTGAAGTTTAGGTCGATTTAGCAATCAACATTTTGGTTGCAAAGTTGATTTTTCCAGTGTTGGTAAACCGGGCCAGACTTTACTGTCGGGTTCGGCATTATATCTAAAAAACAGGCCTGGCCCCCCCCCCATCACCGTGTCGGTGATAGCTAGCACTGGATTTTATAATAATTTTGCACCCATGGTTGTCAATGTTTTTCAGTCAACGTGTGCCAAAGATAGTGTTGAAGATTACGTAAATTGAGTCATAGCAACAAAAAATGCTAAAATAGGAAATGACATAAGGTTTATAAACAAATAACAGAAGTGTTATATAAAAAAACGTAGAAAAAAACTGCCCCCCCCCCATTGCGGTAACAGCTTGGTGAAACAACTGTTAAATGAGTCGAAATTGAAAAATTAAAATCGGGGTTAGCCCCCCCCCCATTGCGGTAACAGCTTGGTGAAACAACTGTTAAATGAGTCGAAATTGAGAAATTTAAATCGGGGTTAGTTTTTGAAGTGAATACAAATTACCATCCGTCTCGTTTAGAAAAGTGGCGTTTATAAATTTTTATCAATAGGACACTGAGGCACACTTAGACCACTGAACTGTGCGGTTTTGGAATATTTTATCACCGTGTCGGTGATAGCTAGCACTGGATTTTATAATAATTTTGCATCCATGGTTGTCAATGTTCAGTCAACGTGTGCAAAAGGTAGTGTTGAAGCTTACGTAAATTGAGTCATAGCAACAACAAAAAAAACGCTAAAATAGGAAATGATATAAGGTTTATAAACAAATAACAGATGTGTTATATAAAAAACGTAGAAAAAAAATGGTTTATGAACAGTTCATTAACATAACCGAGAAAATACATCACCTGACATTACCAAGCAAATACTAACAGTCGTGTGTTAAAATTGATCCCTCTTTACTACCCAAGCCGTAATTGTCACCAACACTAACAGTTTTCAAGCTTTATGATATAAATGAAGTCCGGTTTAATACCACAAACATTGTTTATAATATGCCCGTTTTTTTAATTGTTTACAGGTTTACTCTTTTAGCAATATGGAAAAGTTAGTCGTTCAGGTTAAGAATTATATAAGTTTGTATAAGTTAAGTGTTCGTTAGCTTAGGGCGCGCCTGTGGCTACGTCCAAGGACGCACCGTTTGAGAACCACAGTATGCAAAGAAGTCTACTTGCAATTAGACGAAACCCGTGGTTGTCAACCTGTAGTTCGCAAAGGCTTTTGATAAACAATAAAAAAATAATAAAAAAGTATTTATCAGCAATAAAATGCAAAACAACTGATAATTTACAAAGGTTAACCTTATTTTGGCCAGGTCAATTGTAATAGGACCACGTGAAAAATCACACAATTTCATTTGAACTTCGATTTACGACCATTACAAAAAATGTTTTGTTACGTGACTGTGTAAAAAATGATTGGCTGAATAAAATTGCGCGGTATGGACAAAGGAACATTGAAAGTTATTATGCGTGTCAGTGTGGTATATGGCAGGTTAACCATGCAATTGTGTGAAGTCCAGACCTTTTTGCTTCATAAAGTCTTTAATCTATAAGTTATTGCGAAGCAATGATGAAATAGTTCAAAAGTGCTCCTGAGGTGAAAAATGTTGAAAACCATTGGATAAATAATTCAAACATCACTATATAGAAACACAACTTCTTAGGTTATTTTTTTTGTATGTTTGACAGGAATCTGTGGTTAGTTAATATATAACACATAAGTTTTAGTAAAACAAAATGCCTCGACTGGTTACGAACAACAACGAAAACGAAGAAGAAATTTCATGTCGACAATGTTGCCACGCACTTTTCTGCTGCCCACGTATGTATATAGCATTACAAAACAATATTAGCTAGTTATGTCTTGTCTATGCATCAAAGCAAAATTCACAAAGCCCTAGTTGAAGGGCTTGGTGGTGTCACATGTAAATTTCTATGGTGGTGACACATGCAAGTGTGTGCAATGGTGTCTTATATTTCCTTATTAGCAAAAAGTAATATGTCAAACGGCCGCGCTCGTTAATTTTACGGCATGTTCCTTGCCCTGTTTTCTGCTTCTGTTGCAAATTGGATTTCTGGGAATACTGGGTATCCGGCTCGTTAGTGTTTGTCACAAAACATAAACTTGTCTGTTAAAACGCTTTTTTCTTTAGACTATATTGTGTGTGGTTAATCTAAATTTCAATTTTTTATTTATTGACTTTAACAAAAAGCATGTGAAATAATGCACGTTTAAGTTATGCTTTTAAAAACCAATTTTGTGTCATTTGGTAAATGTTTAAACACGCAGCAAATGCATTTTAAGATAGCCATACGCCAGACCACAAGAGTCGCCAAACCGCATATACGCCGCATTAATCCAGTCTCCAATGCATTTCTATGAGATACTGGGCTAGCTAAAAACATCTAAACCAGTGGTTTCCAACCGGCTGGAAATTTACTTTAGTTGTTACATGTGGTTTGTAAATAGACACACATGGGCTCTCGGAATATGACTTACAGAGTTGATAAAAGACCCAGTTTTAAATGAGCTTGTTATCGTTAGCATGTAACTACGTAGTATAGTATTGGAATCAGACTGTTTTGAATTATTAAGGGAGGAATTCGTTGAAAAACCCCCCCCCCACTATATTGTGTGTGGTTAATCTAAATTTCAATTTTTTATTGATTGACTTTAACAAAAAGCATGTGAAATAATGCACGTTTAGCTTATGCTCTTAAAAACCAATTTTGTGTCGTTTGGTAAATGTTTAAACACGCAGCATATGCATTTTAAGATAGCCATACGCCAGACCACAAGATTCGCTAAACCGCATATATGCCGCATTAATCCAGTCTCCAATGCATTTCTATGAGATACTGGGCTAGCTAAAAACATCTAAACCAGTGGTTTCCAACCGGCTGGAAATTTACTTTAGTTGTTACATGTGGTTTGTAAATAGACACACATGGGCTCTCGGAATATGACTTACAGAGTTGATAAAAGACCCAGTTTTAAATGAGCTTGTTATCGTTAGCATGTAACTACGTAGCACAGTATTGGAATCAGACTGTTTTGAATTATTAAGGGAGAAATTCGTCGAAAAGTGTTGGGAACCACTGATCTAACTAATAATGAAAACATTTGCTTATAACTAATTCAAAATTACCTTCAATTTCAGCAAAACGATTCGATGCAGTTATGTTCAAAGGGCTCAGTGTGTTACTCGGTCCTGTGATCTATTTTTTCGTGATCGCATCACCGGATATTAATGAGCACACGTGTCTTATAAAGTCCTGGTCGCTCGTGGGAGCAGGCATTCTTCTCGTGGGCCTTATCCTGATCTCCTGCTGGAGGTCTTGCGTCGGATTCTACCACGAGAAAAATGATGATGAAAAAAAGAAGATGGGGACCAAAAAAGTAACATGTCAATGTGGACAAGTGAATTATGCGTACGATGAGGAGCTGACTACGGTGTAGAAGCCAAACATCAGAGCGTGTGTTAAGATAGCTTGAAGCGAGAGATTTAACGCATTAGCCACCAGTGTTGGATGTGAGGTTATATACATGGACGAAAAAAAAGCAGAGAAGGTATTCGTTCCACGCGGTAACTGTATTTGCAGACCAAATACACAAAAAGTAAATTTCGGACACCTTGATGTAATAGTGAATAGATTTCTAACTCCCCCCCCCCAGAAGATGGGGACCAAAAAAGTAACATGTCAATGTGGACAAGTGAATTGTGCGTACGATGAGGAGCTGACTACGGTGTAGAATCCAAACATCAGAGCGTGTGTTAAGATAGCTTGCCCCCCCCCCCACCAGTGTTGGATGTGAGGTTATATACACGGACGAAAAAAACAACAACAAAAAGCAGAGAAGGTATTCGTTCCACGCGTTAACTGTATTTGCACACCAAATACGCAAAAAGTAAATTTCGGACACCTTGATGTAATAGTGAAAGGATTTCTAACTTCTTTATGTCAAAAACGTATATGATTAAAATTTCCTAAAAGCATGTCAAAATTACTTCAGTTAAAATTTACTCTACTACAGTAAACATTGTAGCGACGAAATACTAACGCGATGTTTATTGTTAAATAAATTAAGTTGGTTTAATTACAAATAACCTGTAATAAATTTGTGTTTCTCTCAGTTAGCGGGTAAACCTATTCCATACAAGCCATGTTTGTTTGAACATCGCTTTACTTCGTAAGTTAATATTTGCACGACCTATACGTTAAATTCGTAATATATGCACGACCATAAGCTGGCACAACGTTCAGGTTTACAACGAACATGCACTTTCACTTTGTTTGCTTTTTCTGTGGAATTGACCTGTTTAAATAGCGTATTTTTTATTTGCGTTTTTGCAATTATTGCGTTGCTGTATTGATTTCGTTTGAACTGCGTTGTGCTGCGGCCTTTGCTGTAATCCTGCGTAAAATTATTGTCGAAAATCCCCCCCCCCATTGATTTCGTTTGAACTGCGTTGTGCTGCGGCCTTTGCTGTAATCCTACGTAAAATTATTGATGAAAAAAACAGTTTCAATAAATAAACCTAAAATATTGGCACATGGTATGTGTAAAAATGCCTTGGCCTTGATTTCATGCAACTCCAGATTGGCTATGTTTTATCACTACTAAAAAACTAGTTTTTAATACATTATTCACCTAGTATAGTGTACAGACCACAGCGCCATTTACTTACTGATGTAACATGTCGTTTCGAACAAAAATTACAAGCCAGGACTGTGGATAAACCGCTGGGTCGTTTGGGTCCAAACTTCAGAAGGATCAAATTCGGAACAATAAATTACATCTGTGCAAATTTGAATAAATTCAAAGCACTCTTTCTTGACCAAACGCATATAGCAAACCAGCGTTAGACAGAAACGAATATTTTGGGGTAAACCTTTTTTTAAGGTACAAAATTCTTTTATACCTTATATTGCACCAAACAATAAAGCATATAACTCCTAAATAAAGTACTTAGCCGTTTCAAAAATTTTACGTTTTGGGGGGCTGTGGGTGATCCCCCCCCCCTTCTTGACCAAAACGTGGGAACAAATCCGCGTTAGACGGAAAAAAGAATGTAATAATAATAATTTCAATTATTGACTATTAGGACCGTCAGGCTAGTTGTGTGATTGAGGTCTGTGGAAATAAAGTGAGGTTAAGCGTTTTGCTAAGACAAAAAACCCCCCCCCCTAAACCTAAAATATTGGCACAGGGTATGTGTAAAAATGCCTTGGCCTTAATTTCATGCAACTCCAGATTGGCTATGTTTTATCACTACTAAAAAACGGTGTGCTGGCGACATGCGACTAGTTTTTAATATATTATTCACCTAGTATAGTGTACAGACCACAGCGCCATTTATTTACTGATGTAACATGTCGTTTCGAACAAAAATTACAAGCCAGTACCTTGTTGCAAAAATATTCTTTTTTTCTAAATTACCTATCGTCTGGTGAAGTGAAGATTAAAACGTTGTAGGCCTAATGGTTTACAAGTTCTCCCTTAGAATATTTAACAACAAGAACCTATAACGTTATTACAGAAAACACACCTATTGCAAAGAAGTACTTTTAATAAATAGTCAAGCTTTGAGAATTTGAATTTTGGATCGGTTGGTTATGACAAGATGTGTGCGACCTGGGGCTATAACAAGGTGTGTGCAGCCTATACTTCGACTCGCCTCATGGTCATTCAATAACAACGGCTACAAATCACCAACTATCTTTTTCACAGTATTAAACCCAGGACGTCTACAAGTAATTAGTACACCCAGCCATGTGGCAAACATGGGTACGGCAGAGATTTGCAAAAAAAGTAGTCGTGCGCCACTTATTGGACGCAAAATGGTTCGCGAGACCCGCGGGCAAGTAAACAACAGTTTCTTGCACAATGACGTTATGGTGAACCCCGCTACTGGTAAGTATGTGATAAAACCATACCAAGACCGTTTTAAAAACATCTAAGCCAAGCACTAAATATTCAAAATTCAAACCAACTGTGTCACTGTTGCCCCATAACGTAGGTATGTTTGCCCACATGAAAAGATATAGTATAGTTACAACAGAGAGCAGAGCATTTTGCATCAAGTTTCAAATCTGTTTGGCGACAAACTTTTGCTAATGGTTTATAGAAGAGCACAAACACACTGGGACATAAACAAAGAAGATGGTTTATAAACAGATTGATTACACAAAAACTCTTTTTTTGCAGTTCAAAAATACCACAAACAGCCACTGCTGATAATCTCTTGGCGTCCTCTGCATCTATGTAAAATCCACAATAACTACAAAACCCATACATGCCAAACCAGATTTGATTTTAAGCCTTCGATACTACCAGTTTGTTAAATTGCCACAGCACATGTAAGTACAAGAGGTAGTATAACTTACTTTGCATCTTGTCTTTTTCACGATTCCTGTACGTCTTTGTCTTAATCTCTACAAACAAAAGTTCAGATCGAGCCAAGCGTTGATAACTGAGTGGAACATTTTTACCAAAACTGACGTGCACTGACGAAAAATCCTGTTAAACAACGAAGTAAAAACAAAATGTGGAAAACATAACTCGCGCAAAACGTTGAACGCCAGATGTAAAAGATATTTTAACAAGCAACTAAATGTGCTGTTGGTGATTTTGTGTGTAAGATACATTATAATGAACCAAGTTTCATAGTATCAATAAAGCACAATTACCATTATTTTGTAACAGGCACATGAATAAGCCCAACCTTACAAGCGAATATCCCTATTCTTAAACCGTTATAATAAGATAACAGTCCAAATCAGTCCAACTATGACCTTACTTATAGTTACGAAAACTGTTGCAGTGCAAGTTGCTTAAACCTTTGGTCGTCTTCATCAGGGGAAACGACACCGTCTTTAACAGGTCGTTTCCATTAGGATAAATAAGACTGAATGCGCTTAGTAGCCTACAGTTAAACAAAGGGAAAAAAAGAATGGAACGCAAGCACGTCGCAACGCAACAAAAACACCGCGCGATAACGAATGATTGGGCAACTAATCTTTGAGCAGGTGCCTGTAACACGCTGGAAGCATCACATCTGTTTTGGTGTTCATTCTTTTGTCCCGTTGGTGAATATTTGATGCCTCGAGAAATAGTCCTTTTAAAGGGGCGATTTCTTTGCTTTAAAGTTGGCAACATCCCGTTAATGTTTTTTTCGCATGATGTTGAGTAACCTTTCAGTCTTCCCGATATATATTAACGGACACTCGGCGCAGGGAATAGAATATATAACACCTAGTTGTTTAAATGTTTTGATTGGATCTTTCTGGTGACTCGGTAGCTTGCGGAAAGTGAAAATCAATTGAATTTTTCAAAAACAACAATAATGTTAGGAAATGGCGAAAACAAAAAGTGCTGGGAACCATAAAAGTGATGCACTTGAGTTTGCGAGAAAGTTCCCAGGCACCATACTTGTTACTGAGCAAACCTGCAACAAAAGAATGTAACCAAATGCAGTACCAGAAATGAAAACTGCAATCTTGTCCGATCTGTACTTCAGCGCCGCCACCTGTCTACAGTCGTAGAGTAGCCCAATGATTGCATTTTTAAGTCAAACAAACTGAGTAAAAACTAAACTTATACAAGAACTCACAATTTTGCACTGTTTGCATCTGTTTTTTGCCACCTGTTGGGTTGTGTTTAAAGATTTTTATGTGGTCAATAACGGATCCCGTAATATCGAATCTCAGGTTTTTTTTCGCACGGATCGAGCACCTCAGCTCCAATGGTCAGGGTGCAGAAGTTGCTAAACTGAGTGCACTTTGGCACCATCAAGCGGCAAAACTTGTATGCAAATGAGGCTACAGTGATGTGAGATGCGACGCCGTTTTGTATCACGAATCACGCTCATGTGAAAGCGCCGTTCTGCAAAATATGCAAACTTTGACCACAAATTCAACTAAACATTTGTGGTGGCAAAGAAGTTAAACCGAAACCTCGATCGCCGAAAATTGTACAAACTAATTTTAGACAGGGTGAAAATAATATTAGATCCGTTAAAAGTGCAAATGCATGATAGTTTTATGCGCACATGAAGGGATTTGTTAAGTCAACAAATTATGAATAACGAGTTAGTGTTTAAAGTACTGATACGGCGAACAGCTAAGCAGATAGATGCAACTGCGAAAGTGAAGTGATAACGACCGCGGCCCTCAGGTACGAGCGAAGCGATTACATAACTAACATTAAACTGCTATGAGTCAGACGCATTCAAACCAAGGTTTCTTAACTGCCAATCTGAGAACCTTGGTTTTAAGTCTGACACATCACGACATGACTTTGTGATTTCAGGAAGTAGATGTGATAGGTCAAGGTGAAATTCTACCTGACAGCAACATTCCAATGTTTGCCCATAAAGTCGCGCGTTTCACCACCAAGTGATAAAAATGATGCCGATTGTCGATGTAACGCGTCGCTGAGCACACGACGTGAAAACGCATCCATCCTAAACTTCGTTGTTTCCAGCTGTAGCGTGATTATTTCTGGCCGGTAAAACCACTCAATACCTCACTCTACCCTTAATGTTGTCGCAAACACAGAAGCGGAAAAGCAATTCTGGATTTGGTAATTCTCGCAATTCAAGTTCTCTCGTTAAGGAAAGTTTCGTTTAGGGAGCCACCAAGGGGGAAAATCACAAATTATTCTGAATTAAAATAACAAATGTCCCGAAGGAAAAGGTGAAGTGGTTTTAACAAAAACTAAAAAATGCAAACAGTTTTAACGAGAATCAAACAAAACAATAGTTGAAACAAAAATGAAATAAATAATGGTGGCAATGCAACAAACAAGAGTAGCAAAAAAACAGTGCAACAAACAAATAAGAAATAATATTTGTAACAGAGTCATGCAAAAAAAATCCAATAAGTGAAGAAAAACTTTTCCAATTTGCAAACATAACAACTTACTAGTCATGCGTGTAATAAGGGAAATCCCCGTAAAGGAAAAATGTTTTTCCGCTGAAATAATCGG
>QLIY01002389.1:7783-19693 GCA_003260075.1 Phallusia mammillata | reverse complement strand
TATTACCATTTTAAAATAGGTTATAGTGTATGTGCAATGGCAAAATGTGCCATTCCACCCTTCTAGTTTTCAATTATTAATTGTACTTTTGAAATCTGGATTTATTGTCAATGTTTTTTAACACAGCTTTTTTTGCAGCTCCACTCTCCCGTTTATCGTGCACAGGAAGATGTCTTCTACATATGACTGACCCTTGCTCTAGTGTAGTTCTACACACCAAGCTTCGTTCAGCTCCTGCTCTTTAACTTGGACTTCAACATTTACAATCTCCGGGAAACATTAACTTTCAAGTAAGTGAAAATAGTAAAAAATCACCGATTTCAGTTTTGTGTGACAATTCAGGTATTTTCTTTTTATAAGTTGGTTTCAAACTTGTTTTCTAACATCAACTTCTAAATTACAATCATATGTCAGGTTACACAACCTATTTTTCCTTTTTTGATCCTTTTTTTACCAACGGTCTCCAGTGCACACTTGGTTTTTGTTTACACAATTAATAAAAAATTAAATTTATTTCCCAATATCCCGCCACCTTGTGAAAAAAAAAACAGATTTCATTTCTCACTTATTCTGCCCCCCCCCCAAAATGTGCCAAGCCACCCTTCTAGTTTTCAATCATCAATTGTACTTTCGGAATCTAGATCTATTGTCAATGTTTTTTAACACAGCTTTTTTTGCAGCTCCACTCTTCCCCCCCCCCTATAGTGTATATGCAAGGGCAATATGTGCTAAGCCACCCTTCTAGTATGGGGCTTGATTTCATATAAGTGTAGAGAATATATTACTATTTCAAAATAAGTTATAGTGTATTTGCAACGACAAAATGTGCCAAGCCACCCTTCTAGTTTTCAATCATTAATTGTACTTTTGAAATCTGGATTCCCCCCCCCCGTTCTACACACCAAGCTTCGTTCAGCTCCTGCTCTTTAACTTGGACTTGAACAATTACAATCACCAGAAAAGGTGAACTTTGAAGTAAGAGAAATTGTTTCACCGATTTCGGTTTAGTGTGATAATAGAGGCGGGGTTAAGGTATTTTAATTTCATAAGTTGATTTTAACTTGTTTTTTAACACAAACTGCTGTATTACAATCATGCTGCTCTATGTCAGGGTGCACAACCTATTTCGCCTTTTTTGATCCTTTGTTTACCAATGGCCTCCAGTGCACACTTGGTTTTTGTTTAAAAATTACAATTGATAAAAAATTAAATTTATTTCCTAATATCCAACCACCTTGTGAAAAAAAACAGATTTCATTTCTCACTTATTCCCTAGATTGCACTGAACGATCTGTTGATCATTCTCAACTGTTTATGATGTCACCGTTATATTGTTATGCATCTTTGCTCTAACCAATAAGCATTCAAAGGCTGAAGTAATTCTGCTTCCCTTGTAATATCAACAACAGCGCATGAAACCCCTTTTTATGTCAGTATTTCCCTGCTCTTTGATCCAGCAAGTCCATATGAGACTCAAAATTTGCTGAGTTTGCCAACTTAGCATGGGTAGCTCAGTCGACAGAGTATGAGTCCCAGAAAGACTCCTGTCATCAGTTTGAATCCCATCACAGGCTGAATTTTTCCAGCCATTCTTTCGGTTTTTGTGGACCAAAATTTCAAGATAAATCACGACTTTGGGTGGGTTTTCGAAAATCCACCCATAACCGTGCTTTACCTCAAAAATATTGGGTCACAATAAAAAAACGGAATATACCCCCCCCCCGTTTTCGAAAATCCACCCATAACCGTGCTTTACCTCAAAAATATTGGGGACAAATAAAAATCTGGCCAAATCTTTTTCAACTGAATGTTTTATTTTTGTATTTTCTCAGATTTCGTTTTGCGACATTCTCTGAAGGATTGAATCTCCTATTCGGAAATCCGACCACCTTCACCATTGGCGCCGAGTTTCAAAATTCAAGGTGGTGACATAAAACATGACGTCACTAATGCTTGCAACCACAAGAACTCAAATTCAAACAAACTTTCCATAGAATACAACGTTCATCAAAATCAAAAAAAAATACGTTTGAAATGATGTTTAGTTCGCAATTGCAACACGATGCTGTAACGTTTATCATGGGCTTGGCAACATCTATAAAATATTTCGTCAAGTTTCACCATTTATTTCAATACGTTTGCACTGTACACAACAATGGCTCAACATTTCCCCCCCCCCGACTCAAAATTTGCTGAGTTTGCCAACTTAGCATGGGTAGCTCAGTCGGCAGAGTATGAGTCCCAGAAAGACTCCTGTCATCAGTTTGAATCCCACCGCAGGCTAGATTTTTCCAGCCATTCTTTCGGTTTTTGTGGACCAAAATTTCGAGANAAAATATTCCGGCGAAAATCCACCCATAACCGTGCTTTACCTCAAAATTATTGGGTCACAATAAAAAAACGAAATATTGGGTCAAAATAAAAATCTGGCCAAATCTTTTTCAACTGAATGTTTCATTTTTGTATTTTCTCAGATTTCGTTTTGCGACATTCTCTGAAGGATTGAATCTCCTATTCGGAAATCCGATCACCTTCACCATTGGCGCCGAGTTTCAAAATGCAAGGTGGTGCGTGCAACCACAAGAACTCAAATTCAAACAAAATCGGAAAAATATATGTTTGAAATGATGTTTAGTTCGCAATCGCAACACGATGCTGTGACATTTATCATAGGCTTGGCAACATTTATAAAATATTTCGTCAAGTTTCACCATTTATTACAATACGTTTGCACTGTACACAACAATGGCCCAACATACCCCCCCCCCTCTCAGATTTCGTTTTGCGACATTCTCTGAAGGATTGAATCTCCTATTTGGAAATCCGATCACCTTCACCATTATAAAACATGACGTCACTAATGCGTGCAACCACAAGAACTCAAATTCAAACAAACTTTCCATAGAATACAACGTTTATCAAAATCAGAAAAAAGATATGTTTGAAATGATGGTTAGTTCGCAATCGCAACACGATGCTGTAACGTTTATCATGGGCTTGGCAACATTTATAAAATGTTTCGTCACGTTTAACCATTTATTTCAATACGTTTGCACTGTACACAACAATGGCTCAACATTCACTGGTATACAATTGTGTGTTTGACGTCATAAACAAGGCACTAATACACGTTTTGTGGCTGTATAGCCAGCACGTTTGTTCAAAAGCAAATTTGTTTCCCAAATTTCTTCAGGTTTGATGATATTTCGTACGTTATATTTTAGCCAAAGGTGTGAAACCTTTACAAAAAATCCAACCACTAGATTTTTGGTTTTCTAACAAAGTTCTTGCTCACAGGAACCCTGACATGGGCTACGTTTACCGGGATTTAAACAACAAATCGAAGAACATCAGACCACAACTCAATCCGCAAAGGAGTGAAATGGAAACTGGCGTCAAGGACAAATGGTTCAATTTCTGCTGTCAGTGGTAAAACCCCCCCCCCTTTCTAACAAAGTACTTGCTCACAGGAACCCTGACATGGGCTACGTTTACTGGGATTCACACAACAAATCGAAGAACATCAGACCACAACTCAATCCGCAAAGGAGGGAAATGGAAACTGGCGTCAAGGACAAATGCTTCAGTTTCTCCTGCCAGCTGTAAAGTAGCGCAGCATTGTTGGGCGTCGAGTCTGTAACCTTCACATGACCTTCATCAGCTTGTAAATGTCGTCTCACCTGCATTGCGGTCATCCTGTAAAACCACAAAAGTGTCAAGCTTGTTTGTAATACTCCAGAAACTTTGCAGTGGTAGCCCTTCTACTGCGACCCGACGCCCGTTTCAAAATAAAGTTTTGACAATAAAAAGTCATGCTTTAACTCTAAAGTTTGACCCCCCAAAAAACGAAAAAAATGAAAGGCTATAGCCTTTAAAATACAGTTTTGAGGTTCGCCAGGAGGCAGAAACCGACCCTGATCAGTTTGAAACTGAAATATTCCGGTGAAATCTGTTCTAACTTACTTTTTCATGTCGGTATTTGTGTTTCTTAGATTTCGTTTTGCGGCAATTTCTGCCTGTTTGAATCTCTTCTTTGGAATTTCGATCATTTTCACGCTTGAGCCCCCCCCCCTCTGTTCTAACTTAATTTTTCATGTCGGTATTTGTTTTCCTTAGATTTTGTTTTGCGGCAATTTCTGCCGGTTTGAATCTCTTCTTTGGAATTTTGATCTTTTTCACTCTTGCAGTATTTTCTCCGTTATACGGTTTTGTCGTATGTGTTTAATAAAACAGTAGTGTTGTTTAATAAAACAGTAGTGTAGTGTTTTGTCGTATCCACTTTACCACTCAACTAGTGTACTTGCTAGATCTAAGCCTTGAGTGTTCTCCATTGTGGGATTAGGATTTTTATTCGCTGAAGCGTAATGACGAGTGAACCAATAAACAACCTCAGCATTTAGTTCCTTGCAGCTGCATACAACCCCCCCCCCCGTATCCACTTTACCACTCAACTAGTGTACTTGCTAGATCTAAGCCTTACGTGTTCTCCATTGTGGGATTGTGATTTTTATTCGCTGAAGCGTAATGACGAGTGAACCAATGAACAATCTCAGCATTTAGTTCCTTGCAGCTGCATACAATCCTGTCAAAGCCCCTCCTCTTTCCCTAACACGGGTGGCTAGATTCTAGGGCACCCGCGACTGGTCCCACCATCGTTTCCCCCCAGTCGTATTATACTCACTTTGCGCCACACTTACTCTCTTGTGAGCATCCGACACATAACGACTTATAATACGGTGTAGCTGCAGCGCGTTTTACCATTATCCACCGATTGTGCCGTCCACTTTTTTCGCCCCATTACATTTTAACGTTGCGCAGCTATATCCGGCTTGGTGATTGTTCAGTGCAATTGTGTCGCTATGTCTTCCACCAAGCGAAATAAACTCAACTCAACCTTTTGTTGACTGTTTTCCGTTGACAGTTGTACTTGTGCGTACATATTAGTGTTGTTACGAGTGATATTCAATACACAATTCAATTCCCCCCCCCCCTGTCTTTCACCAAGCGAAATAAACTCAACTCAACCTTTTGTTGACTGTATGTCGATGACAGTTGTACTTGTGCGTACATATCAGTGTTGTTACGAATGATATTCAATACACAATTCAGCTTAACTTAATTATTAAGTTAATACAAAGTCACTAAGGACGTATTTGTGCACAAACGGAAAATACCTAAGGATTTCGATCTAGGAAGTGATTGGTCACTACACCGTTTGTCTTAATTTAGGTGAAAAAATGGCCAGAATTTTATGTCAAAACTATTTGTTTAGCGCCTCCACGCGACGAGAAATCTGTGTGATTAGGAATATATTTTTTTAAATGAGGCTCATTTAAACATATACTTCGAAACCATTGCACGCGCAACACTGTCAAAATTACAATCAGGTAGTCCGGAATTATAAAGCAGTTTGAATTAACGAGGATTCAGGATTTGTTAATACGTTGTCCATACAATTATAACAGACGCTAACGGGATAAAAATCACGAAATCGCAGTTAAGTAATAATATCCGTTTGTGTACTGCATCATATGTTGCAGTAGACTTAGTGAGAACTGCGTTATGAACTAAACCTACCCCCCCCCCCAAACTTTTAATATTGTGGTTGCAAACTTGGCCCACAGACTGTTTCTTTAACGTGATCATGACACATTAAGTACACTAACACAAATAGCTTGACACAAATGGTATAATTTCTGCATCTTAAGCAGCAGAAATGCAATAAGTTTATTTCAAGCGGTTGTTAATTTTTTCTAAATTCAAAGGGGGATCCACCTCAGTTTTCGCACGAGATTTGACCTGAGAGTCTGAAACCAAATTAACGCAAGGCAAAGTTTTTTAGCGAGCCGAGTCAAGTGGTTTCTGTTCATGTTTTGTAGACGTTCCTACAAAGTACGCAATCTGTGACTAGCAATGTGATGTAAATGGTATTATTTAACGCATTATATTCCAAATATCCACTTTATAGAAAAGTTTTGGCTAGAAAAGTAACAGTAACATTAATGAATATTACCACATTTAGTTGGTTTAAATTTGTTGTTTGTAATATTATTGATGTAGTGACAGTTTACAAGTCTTTTAGCCTGGAAACATTAACCCTAATGTGGTGACGTCCAAAGCTGTGAGCCTGTTTAGCCCGACTGCCAAGTAGCCCATGTAGCCCACACCATAACAAAGCCTAATCGAGCACTTAGTGGACAAAACAGGGGGCCTTAAACATGGGTTAAGCTTGTGCTTAAAGGGAACAAACCAGGTTAAATGGTTATACATAGACTAAGTCGACTTTGTGTGAACTAAATCAGCTAAATGTAGGCTTTGGGGTTTAGTGGGCTCGCAGTTTTAGATGACACCCACCCTAAAGTGCTGAAAATTGAAAAAGTTATTTGTTGAATTTAAGCCTTCACTGTTGCAATATTCAGTAGTTTATGCGTTTTCATAGGTTGGTTGAATGGTCCGTCGCGATTTTACACTAATAATCTAAAAAAAAACTGGGATTTGTCCTTGGATTGTACAGCTTCGAATGCCGTGCAAAAGTAACACTTGTATGTCACAAATGCCATTGTGATAGTATATTGACGTTTTAAAGTAAGGCATTGTTTCGTAACAAATAACTCATTCGATAAACACGCCGATAAACATTTTTTGTGTGTGTTTACATGTTAATACATTTTCAAGTTCCAACAAAGATCGTTGTTGCTGTTATTTAGGTTGTTGTATAAATGCTTTGCAGAAACTACCGTATTTTACGGACCATAAGGCACAACTTAAATCCTTTTTTTTTCCTCATAAATTGATCGTACGTCTTATAAGCTGGTGCGCCTAATGTATGGACCACGTAGTGCTTTATTGCTTTGTTTAATGAGCTTTATACGGTAACCCATACTCCTTAAAATACGTTGCGTTCTATAGCCCGGTGCGCCTTATGTATGAACAAAAAACTAATCAAAGCAATTTATTGACAGTGCGCCTTATAATCGGGTGCGCTTTATGGTCCGTAAAATACTGTGCCGGCGCCTTGTCCCGTCAATTGAAAGTTATTTTTATCCTTGATGCGAACAAACGGGTTTTCAGCGCTGCAAGAGAGCCGTTATACGCAATAACACCGATAGAAAAAGGACCTGTCATGCCGACTAACCTACCCCCCTAGTTGCGCCCATGTTTGAGTTTATGCTTTTTACTAATTTTCTACTTTTGTCAATTGTCTGAAATCTCACAAAATGTATCCAAGTTTTCATAATTGTTTTGTTTTAATTTTAGCTGCTTGTAATAGTGTTGAATTATTAGGGTTCATCAACTGTTGTCTGTTACATCACAAAGAGGCAGACCNNNNTCTCCGAAACCTGGGTCTGCCGAGAGATTTATTTTGTTTATGATGGAACAGAGCGATGGAAATGGAGATTATTACAATCCAAACGACCAAAATCAGGTGAGTAAACTTTACTTACAGCAGGTTACACTATTTGCATACTGTGCACCAACTTTTAAACATGGCGATTCAAATGCACCATAGACCAGTGATGTCAAACATGCGGCCCGCGGGAGTTTACACGATACAATAACTGTATTAGTGGTATATACAACGTTTTTATAGGATGATCCAAAAAATCCACCTTTAGAATCAGCAATTGGGACTGTTGCTTCATTGTTTGCCATTGTTTTCACACAAAGCAATAAAGCACAGTTGATTCTTTTACATTGCTACACTGTATATCTGTTTTTATTTATTAAAGTATTGTTTTTTATTTAATAAAATATTTCTATGTAGTGAATGGAAAATCTTTCACTTTTAGTCATGTAATTTTGGTTTTGTCATGTTACACTGTGAAAAATGTTTCAATGGTGCGGCCCCTCAACTTATTTAGAAGTCTGTTTTTGGCCCTTAAAGTTGTTTGAGTTTCACATCCCTGCCATAGACCCTTTGAATGGTTCTAAATTTCGCCCAATCAAATTTGCTTTTAGGTCTCCAGTTTGTAAAATACAGTCAGTTTATGTAGTTTTTCCCTATGGTGTCCATGAGACTTTTTGTAAGCAAAACGATGAAAGACCTTATTCGTGTTAAGGTCAAAGGGTTATTTTTCTGCATTACAACCGCGCCAGAAAAGGTTTCTGCAGAACTACATACTCAATTGCAAATGTGTTGTGCTTTAATCAATTTGTTAGTGCTTTAATGCTATGGTTACTCCTTTTTTATATGCATAGTGTGAAAATAGAAACAGCCTCAGAGCTACACCATAGATGTCTAGATTTTGTTGGTAATGTTGAGTTTACACATAAATGTTAATTTGTGACAACCAACACAGATCTGCAATGCATCAACATTGCCCACTACAGATCAAGCACTTTGCCAATGTATTGAAGTTTAAAACGTTCAGCAATCTGTAGTAAGGATTCGTTACCATATTGTCATGTTCATAAATTAGCAGGTTATTCAAGTGCCATTTAAACAAGTTACTTAAAGAAAGAATGTATGTTGCATGTATTTTTTCTGCTGTCATTTTGCTTATGGTTCGATTGAGGTACCTGTAAGAATTCAAGAAACCTTTTAACTAATGCAGTGACATGCACCCAATCCATTTAATGTTACTAATTGTGTTGCATTTTGTTCACATGAGCATTGACACAACACACATAGTAACACGTTATTATGGAAATGTGGAGTGAAAAACACAGGGCACAGCTACCTATTGGTTGTAAATATGCTAACATAACACTAAGTATGAGGTAACGATGGAAAAAGTTGTAAGTGGCAATAAGAAGTCATTATATACTGAGTTGTTGGTCAAATTAGTCAAATTGAACTCAAACAACTAAAAACCAAAATTTCAACTTAATTTTGGCTACATAGTTTTTAAACCATTGTCGATTTTTTTAATAGCACTATGTTTTGGAATGGTTTTTTGTTTGTTTTTTTCCTGATGTTTTGGAATGGATTTTCTAAACAAAGATTCTAAAATTAATGATATTTAGTATGTTAAGTGCATTCCAAACCTAATTAATACAGATACCAAATTACATTGGATACGAATTTGTTTTGCTAGCAGTTGCGCAAGTAATGGAAAGTTTTCACCATCCTTAACGGGGCAGACAAATATTTACAGATTGTAAAATGTGCCATAAAAGCTTTGATGCAGTTTTAATTGAAATAAGAGAGTTATTTTTTTATGGTGAAACTGGTTCACATGTAAAAAATTAACCTGACTGCTGGCAAGACTTGACCTGCTTTATTGAACATCACTCGTGACTTTTGCACAATAGCACTTTTTGAATTGTTTTTAGTTTTAATGTGTATCCATGAAATTCCGTCATTTTAGGGCAATGACTGCTTAATGCCTTTAAAACACACAAGAACTAGTCGTGTTTTGTACTGGCAATTTTGTTTTGGTAAATTCCAAATATAACATGTGTTTGTTAAAACTTAACATCTGAACATGAAAATTAAAAAAAAACTTTAGTTGCCATATTGCTAGTAAATTTGTTAACAGGCAAAATCTTTTACAATTTCTTTACATTTAATGACTTTAAGAAACGTCTACAAACAAACCTAAATATCCAGCATGACCAGCAATGTGTTTTAAAAACCCAAGGTGGCCACAACAGTAGGCTACTGGATCCCTAGAAATGACAACATATGTTTTACCAGCTATCTGCAGCATTTATTATGAGTGCAGAATATGTCATCTAAATAAGTACAATTAAATAGGAACTTGGAGTCACAAAATTGTAAAACTGCTCGTATGTATACAACATTTCAGTGACTTAAATCAAATACAAACATATGAAGGGGTTTTGACTCATAAGATTGAATTATGTCATTCACAGCAATTACAGAACAATAGACGATACAGTAGTTTGGATAAAAATCAATTGCTTTGGAAATGTAGAAGCTTTCCAACAATGCTTGTAAAACTTAATAGTTTTTGTGGTTGGCATAGCAGACCAAGTTTGGAACATAGCGGGCCTGTAGCTAGGTGTTTTAAGATTGAATAAGTGCCATGTATAAGTTCCAGTATCATAAAAATGAGCTGGAAAGTAACAGACACATACCATGTTTGTGATATTTTATGCCATATTTGTTTGTCCCTGTCTGATCATATAAACGCAAATGTTTTTTGACAAAATGTCTGACTTTTATAAGCAAGAAATGTTTATTTCACATTGCAGGGTACAGCAAATTGTTGTGAAAAATAATTAACTTGTCCTAAATCTTCTTAGTATCTTTCAGTGCTGTAGGTATCTTTTTGTCTTGGTGGTCTTTGTAGCCTCCGGTTTCCTCTCATAAATTCTCTGAAGTCTGGACAAATATTTACAGATTGTGCAACATGCCATAAAAGCTTTGTCACAGTTTTAATAGCAATGGTAGAATAGGATTTTTATGATTCAGCTTTTTTCACATGTAAAAAATTAACCTGACTGGGCATGTTATTTAACTTGTTTTTGTTGAACATTCTCTCGTTGTTGTCTGTTGCACAACGACCTTTAAGTTGTTTTTGTTTAAGTTGAGTAATTGAGATTCCACTTGATTGTTTGTTTTTTCTTTTCTACATTTTTTCCATCCTTTTGCCATGGATTGTTTAAACTTTTGCCTGTAAGCCCTCTAAAACAGTGATTCTTAACCTTTATACCACGACCGAACCCCTACGACCCCAATAAGTTACATCCTAGGTTTTGAATCCATTTTGTTTTGTGGTTCATAACTCGCTTTCAACCAAAAGTAATGGCAACAGTTATTTGGCATCTTCTTAAGTTCTGACGTAATAATATAAACAACTTGTTTTAGGATTGCTTTAATTCCGGCAATTTTTCGTTTTTAGCAAAATGAAGCATTGTATTTTTAGAAACTGATGTACATAAACATGAAAAAGATAAAGTATTTATAATAGAGTTTTGCTGTCAACAAAATTTCGTTGTTTTGCTGCTTACAAACAACGCGCATAATTCTCTTTGTTACATCAAAAAAAGAAAACAAATCCTTAGTTCAGGTTTTTTTTACTATGACGGCGACATCGCAGGTTCTTATTTCACCAACCGCTGCCATTTACCTGCTTATTTTTGTTTTAAAATTCCGGATGTAAAGAAATTGGTTTAATGTATATATCATAAACAAGGCACTNTATCGTGTAATGGCGCCCAAAAACCCCAGATTAATTTCTAGCTTGGTGCTCAGATTGAACTGCACAGTGTGAAGATTAGTCTTAAATGTTTATGATGTCATAATCTATATTGTGATGCTTGTGGTACCTGCTTTGTTGGCATTGTTTTCACACAATATGCGTACAAAAAGCCTGTGCATATGGCTACTATAGGCTGGTAATACTCTTTTTCCTTTTTAGCAAACGAAAATTGTGATTTTTTAGCAACTGTAGAACCCTGATTCAGCGCTGCCGAACTCCCTGTGGTTCGATTGAACCCTAGTTAAGCACCACCGCTCTAGAACATGTTAAAACCAACCATGGCATATTGGCCACTTGCAGCCAGCCAGTAGCTTTTGTGCAGCCTGTGAATCCTTTCTGCGTAAGATCATTGAATCGCTTGCAGTGGCCATGTCTCTAAGCTATATGCTTATCATTAACAGATCAATATTTATCTTTGTTGCAAACATCAGCACTTGCAGGAACAACAGTTGTAACTGATGCTAGTTTCCTGAAAATTTAAAAAAAGTGCTTAGGTTGCATTTTTTTCATTACAGAAGTTGGTACTGCAAGCCAAAGACCATACAAAACACATAGGCATACTTCAAGCATTATATCAAATTTCAGCAGTTTGTGATAATTGCCAGTATGTATAATGCACAATAATTAATGATGATTTTTGAGTTCAGCTCCCCCCAATTTTAGCAGGCGGGCCTAAATTAAGTTTTTCGTGAATTTGGGAATTTTTTTTTAGTTTTCTTCTTCTTAACTAATTTATCAT
>QLIY01002388.1:5711-19695 GCA_003260075.1 Phallusia mammillata | reverse complement strand
TAACACAAGCGCTTTTAATCGGGCACTTGTTGACGAATCGGGTGGCAATTCACTATGTGTGACCTTTTTACATTATTCGAATTACGTCGTGGCCGCGTGAGTGGCGAATACAACATGAAACAAATGTAATAGATTTGTACAGTCACATAAAGAATTTTTTTAATGTGCTACATGACCTGGAAATGTAATACAGTTTAAGTACGTACAACTTAGGAATCAGCACTTTATTGGTAACTTGTGAAGGAAAGTTATTGGTAACTTGTTTGATGCAAGTGCGATTTTGCACTTGAAATCTGCCACACTTCAAACATTTTAGTTTGCCGTTAGGTTGGTGTCAAGTTAAAATTTTTACTGTTCGATTATATTGGCAACAACAATAATGCGACACAATAGTTTGGCGAGGTTTCATGAAATGTACAACCTTGGATATATCAAAAACCAATAACAATATATAACTACATGTTACAAAAATATTCTAGTGCATGCATGAAACTCGTACACAATCATCGNGTGTCTTTATTATGCCAGAAACCTAATGTTGTTCCATGAGTGACGTTATATTGCTCTAACGCTGTACAATGTGTAAACAATAGTTGATTGAACTGTATTACGTTATAGCTAAGTTCATTCAGGTATGCAGTATACTAAGAAGACCCAGTTCGCACAAATCTGTGTAAATCATCGTTATTACGTGCTGGAGGCGTTGGTATGATGGCAGCACTGCGGTAAACAGCCAGTGTTGGCGGTACGCTTTTTCATTTGGTTAACTTCCGAACGTTAGGCCTACAGGTTGAACAATAATTTCATGCATTGCTAACTGCGTATTATTCTGAAAATTATACATGGCGGCGCTGTACTCTAGGATGCTTCAAAACCCAAGTTGCTCACCTATAAAATGTTTCACTCGGTTTGAAAATTGCTCTATAAATTTAGTGGTTAGTGGCTCAAAATGCCTTGCGGCTCAAAATAGTGTGTCGTTTGCAGCCGGATAAGTTCCAAATTTATTACTCGCAAAGTGTGTCGCCATTTTGACTTCTGGTTTATCGTCACATGGGTTTAGTTACATGTTTCATTTTCTTTTTTTATTCACAACAGAATACACATCCCCTGTAAACTCATTGGAATCAGGTTCAGGTTAAATGTTTTCATTTTGCCGCACCTGTGTCTTATCAGCGGCAACCACAGCGTACATAGCTTGTTGATTTGTGATTGTTGCGTAATCTTCTTCTTGACTTTCCTCCACCTGGTTTTCATATTGATTTGATGTTTTGGCAGCTTCAATTGTGTCGTACGTCACTGCCTTGTTTGAGTTGGTAACGCAACCATACGCTGTGTTGTAAACGGAGCCATATCCACCATCAGTTTGTTCTGTGAGGTGGTTACGTGTTTGGCGAGCTCTTGTTTCATCTTGACAAAAAAAAGGCCAAACATGTCATAACGTTTTAGTCAGCTTTACAATGTATGCAGTATATTAAACAAAGTTCTGAAGCTTAACCATCGATAATTGAATGCAAAATGGTTGTACCCCCCCCCCCCCCCCCCCCCCCCCCCCCCCCCCCCCCCCCCCCCCCCCCCCCCCCCCCCCCCCCCCCCCCCCCCCCGGAAATAGCTGCGCAACGTTGGGACGTTATAAAGCGCGACAAAGGTAACGGCACAATTGGTGGAAAGATGATAAACGCGCTGTTATTTGCTTTAACGTGCATTTAGTAATTTATCTTTACGCACGATATATGCGGTGTACCTGTACGTTTTGAACTAGTACAATAAAATCATGTAAGTATGCACACCATTGCTTTAATAAATGTCAAAAATTCTTACCGATCTCTGCATACTCCTGCTTTGGGGCTGTTGCTTTGGTGTCCGACCTGTATTTAACAAACAAACAGTTTAACCGAAATCCCCTATTCCAACATGCTCTGTTACCTTTTGCGTTTTCGGTATATAATAAAAATTGCAATTCCCATACAAAAAAGAATACAACCAACGATGGGTGGAATCACAGGCACCAGTATTGATTCACTTTCCTGGCCTGAACCTGTAGTTGAATTTCAAACCACATGATGTATATTGTAAAACCTTATTAATTCCGTGTTTTGTTAAAGGCGATTGATCGTGACATTTTGTGCGAACGCCTTTAAAATGTAAAAGCATAGAGCCAATAAATGATAATCTGCAGACAGTACACACTGTTTCGACCTGCAAGGTCTGATCAGTGCAGTTGGTAACGTTAGATCGTGAGACCTTTGAAACAGTGTGCACTGGCCGCAGCTTAATTAGCCTTTATAATGGTTTGGCACTTATTTATGTAGAATATGCTCATGGAACATTCACTTCGTTTAAAACAATGCGGTGTTCACTGGATTTCAAAATCCATAACCTGCAAGATTTTTTTAATAGGTCTATTTGACAAATTAACTAATGGTCGATACTTTCCTAAGGCCACAAAGTCATGCACTGCACTGAGTCACAAACTGTTTTTTAGCGAGTCCAGCTTTTATAAATATCGAAACAGCTAGTCATTGGAAACGCAAAGACATCCTATATTGTTAAGCTTACCTGGCAAGCCTATCATGTTTGTTGTGTTTTTGTCACTGATTACTGATGATGTAGTGTGGTACGGATACGTAGTCCCTATCATAATTTATAAAACAAATATGTCAATTCATTACATGGCAAGAAATTAAAAATAAAGAACCTAAGTAATACTATACAAACAACAGCCAATCTTTGTCGCATGCGCTCGAAACCCCAGAGCCATTTTAAAAGCTTAGTTTATGTTACCTGTAAAAACAAAATTATTCCAGTTTGTATGGGGCTCGAGGTGGGAAAGAATAAAACGTAACACTCTTATCGCAAACGTTCGTAATGGAGGTGCAAATATGTTGGACGTCGAGTCCTACATTTTGTCCTTAAATCTTAAATGGGTTTTAAAACTTTTTGACGTCGATTACGAAGCCCCATGGAAACATTTAGAAAAAAATGCGTTGTCCTTAATGGAACTAGAGTCATGGGTTCGAGGCAACTTACCAACTTCCTCGAAACAATGTGCACAAATTATCCCCTTACAAACGGTAAGGAAGATAATTACAGACATCAGAAGTATTACTCATGTAGTTCATTCACCCAAAACGCACAGTAGAGCACTGTGGGCTTCAAAATCTGTCAGACTTAGGTCAAAAACATTTTATTTAAAGCCTCTTATAAATGCAGGAATACTTGATTATTCCGATTTACTTAATTCTGAGGGGGAATATTATAAGTACGACCAATTGGCAGATAAATACAAATTTACCCCGAATAACACCGACTTTAAAATTTTCATTAAAATGGTTGCCGCCCTCCCTCCCGAATGGGACCATACTGATGACCTTTCCAAAAACAACTTTAACTTAATTGATGAATGTCTAGAAATGTTTCAGGAGTATAAAACACCAAAGGCGCTCTATAACAAAATAAAGCAATATGTAACGGTTTGCCCAGAAAAGCAACAAAAAAAGTGGGAACGGGACTTGAACCTCGCACCAAATACCACCCCGTGGGAAAAGCTGTATTCAAAAGTTTATCACTCTACATTCGAAACCAAATTGCGTTCCTTTCAAATAAAGCTAAACCTGCGTGCCATTGTAACAAACGAAGCACTCCACTCCTTTGGAAAAATTGATTCTGACCAATGCGTTTTCTGTCTAAAGGGCCCCGAAACTGTATCGCACTTATTTTATCTTTGTGAACATGTTAAAAGTTACTGGGAAGACGTAACGTCTTGGATTTCAGCAAAACTTTTAATTCCCTTGCGAATTAACCCTGTAACTCTTGTTTTTGGAACTCACCTTGATGATGATTTGTTAAATTGTTTACTGTTATGTGCGCGATTTGTCATATACCGTTGTAAGTATGGAGGAACTTTGCCCACACTGTGCTTGTTTATTTCATTGTTTAAGTCGGTTAAAACCTCAGAATAAGTTTTTAAAAAAGTTTATGTTACCTTGGGCAGGAACTTGGCCGAATGGTCCGGCGCGCCTGACCCACATACAGACATAAAAACCCTGATCGGGATTTGTCCCCGGGAGAGTCCTGGGTTCGAACCCCGTGAAAAAAAATTATGTTACCTTGGATGTGCCTTGCTGTTGTAGAACTTCTAATGTTTATGGATGTGGTGAATTGTGATGAGGAACGAAGCGTTGAATGTTCAGCCGGTAATGATGGTGTTGTTGTTGTTGTTGTTGTTGACTGTGTGGTAGTAACTAAAAATCCAAACAAACTAGCTAATTTTTTATCAATCGTGATTACAAATTGCAATGCATTTCGTTCGGTTGTGTATTTGTACAAAATTTTGCATTTTTTTCTTTTTTTGGGGGTGGAGGAACAGTACAGCCATCTACTTCAATCTTATTTTAGTACCCGGCGGTTTTTCGCAGATATATCTTGCAGGGTAAACGCAAGGAACATCAAACCACTTGTATCCCGATATTTCCCCATGCCAATTCATAGTTACACAATGCTCTCGTTCGGGATTGTTTGGTTCTCCTCCGGCCCACTGTGTCACGTCAACATTTGCTCCATCTGTCCATTGAAACTCCCTTGTGGCTGACTTGCGTTTTGCGCCGATATAAATTGAATATGGCTGCCCTATGTCAAAGCAATTTATTATTTGTTCTCACCGAATTATTACTTACAAACTTACTCACAATCAAATATGTTTACTGTTAAGACATTACGCAAGCGAGGTTTAGAAATGTTTTACCAAACCTACGAAGTCAAAAGTCTAAACTATTATCGCATAATACACATTGCTTACTAAACGACTTTTAACAATTATTTCAGTCCTGTAAATTCTGCTTGCCAAAAACTGAATATAAATTATGATAGGAGAGACCAATTTCGTAAAAATGTACCTGTCAAAGAGTCGATCCTGTCCACTAAGAAGCTTTGAACTTCAGTTGTTTTAACATTTGCTACTGTAGCACTTCTATCAGCACATCCATTTTCGGCTTCCGCATACGAATTTACAGTCGAGTAAACTATAAGATATTCGTGTCCATTCAATGAATGCCACGCATTTGCTGCGGCAAGTTGCATAATAAAGATGATGACAATTCCCCTACGTTTCATTTCAATCTAAACAATAGAGGTTTTTAAAATTCATTGTATGCTATTTTTTTATCAAAGTTGGTTGAAAATTGTGTTATTAGGCCATCGAAATTAAACGAACTGTACTTAAGGAGCATGAAAAAAACAAACAAAAAAACAATAAAGCCTAGGGTCAGATGTTTGTGTTACCTATTCGGTGGTTGGTTTTGTTTCCTGCACCAAAGTTGAGACTGCATCTACTTTTTTTCGGGACAGGAGAGTTTTGAAGAAAATAAATTCTACCGCAAAACATTTTTCTAAACCGCTATCTAAACAAAGTATGCCTATAATTGTCTCTTTTTGCATCTTAAGGTCCTGCAGATGATTAGTGTGCTCCAAATGTATTTATTTGTTATATCTGATTTTTAAGTAAAGTTCAACTAATTACTAAGAGGGAACTTTGCGTGGAACACCAGCATGTCAATTTTCGGGTAGAGCGACTACACAAAGCTATACCCTGGATAAGGCCACTACAAATATTTATGCAGTTTTTAAGCTGACAGCACACCATATGCAACAACTAGTTTTACTATCAACGGAAGTAATGTATGTGTTCCACTAACTTAAAATACTCATATTTCTCTGGCCACTAAGTAGCAACAGAAATGCTTTGTACGGCACCAAAAAAACAGGTCACTCTTTAATTCATAGATGTTGGCTTTTTTGACAGTATTGTTGTGTAAATGTGCCAGGTGCCACCTTTGTTTCATTCATAATATACCGTCTTATAAACTAGAGTGTGCTTATTTACTGACATTGGTAATGAATAGGAATAGTATGTCACTCAAAGCTAGTTTTAAGCTAGAACTGAGGCCAACATGTCCTTTTTATCATATTTTTATCTGTTGCCTCTACAAAAGTATTACGTATTCAATCGCAAAGCAATGCAAGAAGTTGAGGAAATGCACAGCCCAGTAGGTGTTATTAAGTCCTTATATGCAGGAAACTTGGTGTTGTTTAATGTGTGACGTTGGTGGTATAAGGTTGTACGAAATGTATACTCAAAACAAAGCGAGTTACAGCAGTGTTGATTCCGTGGTGTAAAAAGTTTTGACCCACCAACACTTAAAATTGAGTAATGTTTGCAACAAACAGTTAGGGGGGGGGGGGGGGGGGGGGGGGGGGGGGGGGGGGGGGGGGGGGGGGGGGGGGGGGGGGGGGGGGGGAATAGAGTTGTTAAAACTTGTTCATTAGCATAATCTTTTGATGAAAATGTTAAGATTATGGTATTCATTTCGAGCCTTGTAATCTAAGCACCGTCTCACGTCGTGCTTTGTTTCTTACTGGCATGGGATTTATTGCTCATACTCCAATCGACAGGGGGGGGGGGGGGGGGGGGGGGGGGGAATCCAGAAATGATCGATACTGATGGAATATTGGAACAAATCAAACGCCTATGGGCAATGGTAGGCTATCACGATATGAGTTGGCAACTTGTTAGGTATTCGAATTTCTCTTGTTTTAAAGAGTAAATCACAAGGTATTTGTGTCTTTGGCACGACAAGTTGTAACACAAAAATAATAACGACTCCATACGTTTTCATTTTTAGCAACCTCCTTAGCAGATTTGCTTTAAAAACGTATTGCACTCAGGCACCAAAGTTTAAATGAACTTTTATTAAACACGTTTATCATTTTCATCGTTAGTTGCAGTGCAAACATGCTTGTATATGTCTAAACTTCCTAGCTTAGCTACGTGATCGCATTAGTATAACTATATTCTTAAAATACCATGTATGCAAGAATATAAGCGAACATACTTGCGATATTGAGTGATCAAGATGCTGTTTTGACCTAAAAAAACGTTTTGATGCAAGTCTTTAGTGTGCATGCTAATGTACGACTTCATTGTTAAGGAAGTTTCGGGTGTTCGATTTTTAGCGTTTGTGACGTTATATTCTTATGTTCTGATATTCTTACGCGGCATTTTTCAACTCTTATACAGAAAATGTTTTAGGTTTAATCACTGAAATTTTCCAAGAAAGATCAATAACAATTTAATACTTTTCCATTCATGACATTGGCTTCAAATAATTAACATTTGTTTCTTAACTGTAGTCGGAATCTAACTGATAAGGGTATCGTCAAATCTTTCTTTTTTCTTTAACCTGCTGACTCACCAGTGCTAATGTTGGCAAATAGTTAGGTTGCCTGTTTTAATTGTGCTAAATTCTAATTTTTTCCAAATAGGTAAAGCACATGTTGAAAAACAAATCCTTTACTCCTTGTTTAGGCACGTGTTTCGACAATGGCTAGGTCTTAATTTAAAATCATACATGACTATCCTGTAACATCTAATCACCTTTTACCCTTACAGCCACTATTACGTTACTGATGCAGTCACTGAACCTTCAAACACATACGTTAAGGCATTTCTTAAAAACTGAAACAGAGTGTAGGTGTCTTTATTATGCCAGAAACCTAATGTTGTTCCATGAGTGACGTTATATTGCTCTAACGCTGTACAATGTGTAAACAATAGTTGATTGAACTGTATTACGTTATAGCTAAGTTCATTCAGGTATGCAGTATACTAAGAAGACCCAGTTCGCACAAATCTGTGTAAATAAAAATTAATTGCACAAATCAGTTGCACAAAAACAAATTCGTTTATTTTCATTTACAATCTTCTGAGCAGCAAATCTGATTTTAGATTATGTTATTCAGACTCCAACAAAGCGCTGTAGTGCTGATCATTTTGTTCAGTTGTTGTGTTTGGTATGCCTGGCAACAAACGCGAATTTGCGATAACTCTGGGGTTCTATTTATTGTTATCATTTTTGCAGTTTCAGATCTTTAAACTGCATGGTCATTAATTAAAAAAAACACATATGTAACAGAACATATACTTCATTTACTTTGTTTATTCACAACAGCATACATATCCCCGATAACTTTACGGACATCATCAGGGTTTGGTGGATTACGTTGGTTTTGCTTCTGTATTCTTGTTTCGTCAGTGGTAGACGTGATATATTGATAGGTGGCTTACACTTGTTGCGTAGACTTCTTGTTGAATTCCTTCTGTCTGGTTTTCATATTCATTTGATGTTTTGGCAGCTTCCACTGTGTCGTACGTCAGTGCGTCGTTTAAATTTGTAACGCAACCATATGCTGTGTTGTAAACGGAGCCATATCCACCTCCATTTGGTTCCTGAGAGCTATTGCCATGTTGATGAGCGATTACTGATTCATCTTCACAACGAAAAATAATAAAAAACAAATAAACTTGTGTAGTTCTTGTGTTAATAAGTGTTTTGTTTGTAACGACGCATGTTCTTTTACACAAATCGTTAAACGTTTGCTTAAAGGTGTTGGTTTATATAACAAAGTATGCCTGTATGCAATACGTGAAAATTCAAAAACCTCATTGAATGCATACCGATCTCTGCACATTTCACCTTCGCGGGCTTTGCTTTCGTGTCCGACCTGGTAATGGTAAACAATATACGTTTGATTACAGGCACTGAATATATGTCAAAACTTGCATTGTATACCCTCTGCGCTTCCGCAAGAAAACGAGAAATGTAATTCCAACACATATGAGCACACAGGCAGTGAGGGAGGTAATGACAGGAACCAGGAACGATGTAGTTATTTGACCTTGGCCGGTATTATAAAAGTGATTGTAAATAATATCAACATTTTCCACTCGGTCTATTATGTTTTGTTAGTTGTGAGTCACCATGTGTATAAATCCCTATGCATACGCATTATAAGTTTCTATGGGCAAAGTATAGCTGGAGCTGTCATAACTATGTCTGCAGTAGTTTGTCATTATAATATGCTAGACTGTTACTATTATTACTTTAAGTATAAAAGTAAGCAGACAATGATATTTTATAACGTCGGAGAAAAAAAACAAAACAACATAAATGTGAAAATTAAGGACACAATATTGTCAATAACCAACATTTATGCTATTAAAAGATTGGTTTGAACAAACTTTAGTTTTTTTTTGCACGCTAAAAGTCACCCAGATTAGCACGTATTTAAAAAAAACTGCAGATTTTTTTCCCGGTGCCGGTCCATGCAGGGTTCTTATCGGGCAGTATACTTTTACAGGTAAACCCATTAGAACATATTTGTAACAGTCCTTGCCTACAAACATGTTGTCAAATCGAAATGTGTATTTATCTAAGCTGTAATAACATTTCTATTTTTGCCAAGATGGTTGCCGACTCCTGATCCATTGCACAAATGTTAACAAGAAAGTTTTCTAAAAACACAGCGACATCAGACATTTAACTAATATTATAAACATACTTAACGAAATCGCGTTTGTGCTGTTTCTGTCCCCATCTACTGCTGACGATGTATTTTCAGGTGAATGTGTAATCTCTGTGAGAGATTATAAAACAAGATTTATTTAACTGTGTTTAAAAAGAAACTATATACATAAAGTCGGGAAAGATTAAGTTTATGCCTTAAATTTTGGTGATTGAGAGTTACGCATTAAAAGTATATTTATTTAAGTAATATAGATATACATTTTATATTACGTCGGAATCAATGATAAGGGAGAACTGAAAAATTTAA
Source organism: Phallusia mammillata (assembly GCA_003260075.1). Lineage (NCBI taxonomy): Eukaryota > Metazoa > Chordata > Ascidiacea > Phlebobranchia > Ascidiidae > Phallusia > Phallusia mammillata. The sequence goes on along the minus strand of QLIY01002388.1, from coordinate 10,029 downwards.
AACGTTTAATAGGCGCTTATTCGGTGTGTATCTATCTTATTGATCAATAATACCTTTCATTTGGTGAGTGGTTGTTGGATGTTCACTATTCAATTGCTTGGTTGGGTGTGTTGTGAGATAAAGCGTTACAAGTTGGAATGGTTCTCTTGCTGTTGACAGGGTGGTATTTGTTAAATATCCAAACAAAAGAAGATTCTTTTTACTATGTTTTGGTGAATTGTGTGTGCAAACCATTGTTAGTATCATTCTTAAATACCTGGTATAGTTATTTGGCAAATATATCTTGCACGGTAATTGCAAGGTACATCAAACCACTTGTATTCTGTGACTTCGTCGGCCCTTTTCATTATTACACAATGCTCGCTTTCGTTGTTGTTTGGTTCTCCACCGTACCACTGTGTTACGTCAACACTTGTTCCATCTGTCCATTGGAACTTATGCGTTGTCGAGTTTCTTCTTGCACCGATAAAAATGGAGTCTGGTTTACCTGTCAAATGATAAAAGCTTTGTGCGAGTATCTCGTAATAGATCTATCAAAAGACTACAGCAGTGTAACCTAATACGAAAATGAAATACGCGTCACACCCTTAGCACGACGTTTGACGAATGAAAAAAGTATGTGCTAGTAACCTATTAGAGTTTTTATGGTTCCATTTAAGAAGTTTTGAATTGCAGTTGTTTTGATATTTGCTACTGTAGCACTTCTCAGAGCACATCCATCTTCCGCTTCAGAATATGAATTGACAACTTGCCTGTAAACAACCTGATACTTGTATCCGTTGAATGAATGCCAAGTTTCTGCTGTGGCAAGTTGTGCCATGACAATGATAACTATTCCCAAGTTTTTCATTTTAATCTAAACAAAAGCGATATTTGAAACTTGATCTTTGCATGCATATTTTGCAGCAAAGATTTTCACAATAAAACCTTACTATGGCATCAAAATGTTCCAGACTTGCCTGGACAAAAGGAAAAACGACAACACTTTAACCCGAGGCCAATTAGCCTTCGTTCTTTCGTTGTATTGTGAACCACAGTGTGGTAAATTTCGACACAGTGGGAGTGGCTCCACAAATTTATGCCCAGAGTAGGGCTACTGCAATTAGGTGATGCGGTTTTGAACAGATCTTTAATGTAAACATTCTTACTTCTGCGGTCCACTAGTCCCCTATATTAGTCTGACCATTTGTCGTACGAATACGAACTTAACTACCGTACGTATTAAGCATTACAAATGTTTACCATGCCCAAAATATTTCACTGCATAGCACTACAGTGCGTGTGGCATGTTGTTGTTTGAAACAAAGAAACTTTCCGTTTTTCCATGTATGTTGGCTTTTTGTAAATACGGTTTTGTATTATGTCAACTTTGTAACAATCTATATCTGCATTGTCAGTTGGAAATATATCTGAAAAATGTGTTGATCCTTCATTCTAATTCTATAAACTTATGAGAAAAAAAATCTTTGTTCTGATCTGAACGACAATGCGTAAAAACTATATACTGTAGTTTATATGCCTTTTACCATTTACGATCTCTGTTAAGTTCCTTAGACAGTCGCATAGCCTTCTAACACGTTGAACCAATACTCTTCCATAAATGCAAAAATGTAAATGTAGTGTTATTTAAAGCCTCACGTTTGTGTTGTTTTAACGCTGAACAAGATGTTAGCAGAAGTCCAGTACGGGTGACTTCATACAGTTTTTGTTGATTTAGATCACTGTCGACCTACATTCAACCTCAAGAGACTTAACCTCAAGACAACCGCAACAATTCAGATATCTTTATGAGAAGCTTTCAAACACGTAAAATCGTCATTGTGAGAGTATGTACTTGTGTGTTGATTTCGAGCCCTGTAATTGCCGCCTAATTTCGTGCTTTGTTCCCTACCGGGGTATAATACTTAGGCGTTAGCAGAATTTATTAGTAGACCGAAAGTTCAGGAAATCGTCATTGCACTTGCGTTATATTATACATAGTCATAGTTGGTGTTGTTACAGAATTATTTCGGCAGCTTTGGGAATTCGGCTAAAATATCTTTTAAGTGGCGATATTAAATTCCAATCGACCCTTAATGCCCAATTTCACATCTTACACGAAAACTACCTCCCTAATTCGGAAACGCCCCGAACCCTGTAATAACGGCTCACCACTAAGCCAAAGAGAGACCACAACCTGGTTTCACTATTGGGCGCCTTGTTTAGGAAAAACGATCAAAGACATATGCATAAAACAACTCGTACTTTCGATTTCGGAAAGTTCCATTTAATTCAATGTAAACGTCAGTACAACAAAACACGAAAGTACACGACGTAACTCGCACGGCGCCCAGATTCTTTTCCTCACACGTGCAACGCAGGCAAGTACGGGGAAGAAAAAAAACACGTTACGACCAAAAGGCACATCCTGGTAACGGTACGAACAACTAAGCGTAAATTAATGACCGGGAAGGGGCGAGCATGGAAACGAAGAAAAAGAGACTATTATACTGTAAAACAAATAAGCGAATAGCGTGTGGTAGGGCAAGGTATATCGCCAAAAAGTTAAAATATGAGTGACAAAGCAAACCAAATAAACTCAACTCAACAATAACAGAGTAACAAATGTCGTTGGGACAGATACACATCATTGCAAACGAAACGATTATAAGTGCAGCTAGGTGTGTGAAAGTAAAAAAAGGGGGGGGGGCAGATTCTTTTCCTCACACGTGCAACGCAGGCAAGTACGGGGAAGAAAAAAAACACGTTACGACCAAAAGGCACATCCTGGTAACGGTACGAACAACTAAGCGTAAATTAATGACCGGGAAGGGGCGAGCATGGAAACGAAGAAAAAGAGACTATTATACTGTAAAACAAATAAGCGAATAGCGTGTGGTAGGGCAAGGTATATCGCCAAAAAGTTAAAATATGAGTGACAAAGCAAACCAAATAAACTCAACTCAACAATAACAGAGTAACAAATGTCGTTGGGACAGATACACATCATTGCAAACGAAACGATTATAAGTGCACCTAGGTGTGTGAAAGTAAAAAAATGAATAATTCGTAATTAACGAAAAGGAAAGTGCTAAAAAATTGCCACAGTTATGCACTGTCGCTATTGTTTAACTGACCTGTAGAATAGACCATTTCAGTTTGTTTAACACGCAACAAGATTTTAAGTGCAGTTACATAATGATTGCCTTTACTACTACAGGCAAAGCTACAGGTTGCTCCAAGGACACACAGTTACACAAATAGTACAACGGAAAACGTGGGTAATTGTTATAAATGATGTCTGTGACAATGATTTGCTTGGTGTACAGGTCATCGTGCTGTTCAGAAGACATAGTAATACTATTAATGTGAAAATTAAAGGCAAAACAAACCAGCAAATTCACAAAAACGGTGCAGAAATCATCTCTCAAAAAATATGACATCATGCTTTGTCGAATGTTTTGTGTTTTGAAACTGATAGTTATTGTGTGTTGAAACTAATAGTTATTATTAAAAGTTTTCGTATTCATTCTTCTTTTCCACATTTGCATACATTGGTTGTCTGTCTGCGACAGATGTTTGAAAATTATCACAAACGGAATTTTGCCTTTCAGCATTTCTAGAGATTCCACAGCTAGATCGATTGCTTCCTTCTATTATCGGTTTTATATTTTCTTGGTTCGCAGCATGTATGATGTTCGATGCTGTATTAAAGTTGTGACCTTAAACCTTGCTTTGATCTGCAACAAATGATACATGTCAAGATGGCATTAGCGTTAAGTTGAAAAAATTTGTAAACTTACCGATTTCAGCATTTCCAGGACCCATGTTTTTGGATGCGATATCTGACCTACAAAACAAATATCGGACGTGCAAAAGTTTATACCAAATTAAGAGATATCACTTGATACACCTAATTACTTTTTTCGATTCCGACAGAAAAGTAGTACTAAGACTACTGTCACCCCGGCAACAAAACCGACAATGGAACCAACCACAGTTCCTAACCATGATCGAGTTTCCTTGCCTGCAAACAAAAAAGGCGTTTATTAATTTAATTCCGGCAAACTTTTGAAAGCCGGGGGCTAATCGTTATTCCGAAAGAACAACGATTGGTTTGTTAACATTTTTGTTCGCAATGTTACTGGTTTGTATTATGTTATTAAATGGTACGGCAAATGATTACGAACACTGTTTAAGGCAGGACAAAAATTGTTTGTCCTGCCTTAAACAGTCATCCCAAGGTTGGCATGCGTTTTGGAATACCAAACCCTGGTCTAGTTTAGGGGTCACCAAACTACGGCCCGCGGTCCGGATCCGGCCCCCAAGGTCATTGACG
>QLIY01002387.1:0-19699 GCA_003260075.1 Phallusia mammillata | reverse complement strand
CGATCAAGCCTGATTTTCATGAAACCCAAACATGACCCGAACCCGGCCTGTGAAGCCAGACCCGACTTACAACTCTGCTACAATACCACCAGTGTTGTAAGGAAGTTTTTTGAAAAGTTGTCTTTTTATTCACTTCTTCTTGAAACGAAGTTGGAAAAGACGGAAAAACAGAGTAAGTCACCAAGAAATCTTTTAAACAATTCAAGTTGATTACCGAGGTAATTTTCACATAGCAGTTAATTTGTTTGTGGCATATCGGCTTTTTAAAGAAACCAGTTGTTACCTAATCTAGCATCGAACGCAAAATTAGCCATCAAGCACTGTTTAGAAGATCTATTAATTCATGCAGGCCATTTCATTGTCAAATTGTGCTACCGTGTAACTAAAATATAATTTGGTGGTCAAAGCGTTAGGAGAAAAACTATGTGTCGTCCCAACAGTGTTTTGTTTTTAATCACTTAACTTGCTTGTTGCAAAAAATGATTACGTAGCAAAACATGAAAGATAATTAGGAAGCGCGAAGAAAGGAGAGAGCACCTTGTGGGTACCGATGGAAAAGAATGTGCTGTACATCGTCTTCTTCACATATCGAGTTAGGTGCAATACGAGTATGATGTGCGGCAAATCAGNTTAGGAGAAAAACTATGTGTCGTCCCAACAGTGTTTTGTTTTTAATCACTTAACTTGCTTGTTGCAAAAAATGATTACGTAGCAAAACACGAAAGATATAAGCGGAAAGCGCGAAAAAAAGGTGGGAGCATTTCATGGATACCGACAGAAAAGAATGTGCTGTACATCATCTTCTTCACATATCGAGTTACGTGCATTACAAGTATGATGTGCGGTAAATCAGATTCAAAAGTTTCCAACAATTTCAACGACCAAATAAATTCTAAACGACCATATAATGTGTTTTTAACTGCAAAGCTAATCAAATATTAAAATAAACTGCGATGTTTGTGACACTCGAAACGAATTTATGTTATGTAGCATAATGCTTACACAAAACACAATAATTTTTAAGCACAATCCAAAATGTATACTTTGTTTTTTCTGATACTATTATTTGAAAACAACTGTACCCGTGAACTATAAACGAATCTTAAATTTTTTTTTGTTCAAAAAAAAAATATAAATATAATCTCTCAATATATAATCTCTCACAAACCAGTTGCATAATTGCAATGTCACCTTGCTTATGTGACGTCATAAGCATAATGACCTCTTCTTTTAAAACAAGCTCTCTGATTCAAACTAATGATGCACCGAGGTTTCGGTTGGCCAAAATAAGTTTCGGGGCGAATTTCTTTGAAAAAGTTTTTGAAAAAAACTTTTATTTTCCCAATACGAAACATCATAAGTTGACTAATAGCTGTATCTATAAAATACGAGCCAACACTGCAAAAAGTTGTCTGCAAAATATTACAAGTTTAGTGAAGCTTCTGTATTGTAAATCCCCCCCCCCAGTTGACTAATAGCTGTATCTATAAAATACGAGCCAACACTGCAAAAATTTGTCTGAAAAATATTACAAGTTTAGTGAAGCTTCTGCATTGTGAAAGTGATTTTGGATTGTTATAATTAAGTTTACTCGCATCAACAACACAAGGTTCAGTTGTAAACATCCATAGAAATAGGAATTTTTGGTTTATGGCGTTATATTCGTTTTCGGCCCGAACCTTTTTAGGCAGGTTCGATGCATCACTAATTTAAACCACAACCCATTTTAAAATGTGACAGCATACGTCTCTTTCCTTTCCTATTTCTAATAACATTGTTTAATTCGAATCTAGACACCATCGAGTTTTCTATAAAACACCTTTAAAAATGCGTAGCCACTGCCAAAAAAGTGGTAAAAATTTCTCAAAAACGATATCGGTCCGACGGAATAGAAAATGTCATCAAGTTAAAAATATCATTCACTGCAAGTTTTATAGTTGCAATCATAAACGGATAAAATTTCCTAATCCAACTTCAGTTTCCAATTAACGACCTGGCAAAACTAGAAAGAATACAAAAAGAAAAGTAACATTAATTATTTCTTAATCTGTGTCTTAAAATAATAGACACCCTATGACGATCTCGGATTAGCTTTGTTTTTTTCAATGATATTAATGCAAAAGTAACAGTGCTTCTATGTCCTTTGAAAGACAGTTGATTTTGTTATAGTAGCACTGCTGCTTTAGCAATATTATTACTGAAAGGTTAATGAAGGTCGAAAATATTTTCTTTACTTTTGTTGATTGAACGCTTCTATATTGTGCGTTTGATATAATATAAAAAATATAAAGCAAGCAAACACAAAAAATCTTGAGCAAAATTCGAGAGACAATATGCTTTTTCTTGGTGCTAGTTACCTATACATCTGACAAAGGCATTTCCAAGCGCCCCGGGTGGACAAGTACAAAGTGGAGATTCCTGTTCGATAGTGCACACGGCATCAATTCCGCAGGGAAAGGGATTGCACAGGCTAACAGCTACAACAAAAGATTGACCCCCCCCCCCCTTGGTGCTAGTTACCTATACATCTGACAAAGGCATTTCCAAGCGCCCTGGGTGGACAAGTACAAAGTGGAGATTCCTGTTCTATAGTGCACACGGCATCAATTCCGCAGGGAGAGGGATTGCACAGGCTAACAACTAGAACACAAGAATGATATTTTATACATAGTCAAACAACTTAAATCTTGGGATTGTGACTTATAAAGTTTATAAAGGCCCCAATATCGAAATAAAGGTAATAGTTTGGATTCTACTTATCGGAAAATATAAAAAATGTTTATTAAATGTTAAGTGGAGAATTCGTCGAAAAAAGTGAGCAGCTTTTTCTAGGCCTAGTTCTCAGTGAGTACCATTGAAGTGGCTTAAAGGTAAGATCATTACTTACTATATTAAATGTTTGAACCCCCCCCCCTTGTAAAGGCCCCAATATCGAAATAAAGTTAGTAGTTTGGAATCTACTTATCGGAAAATATAAAAATGTTTATTAAATGTTAAGTGGAGAATTCGTCGAAAAAGGTGAGCAGCTTTTTCTCGGCCTAGTTCTCAGTGAGTACCATTGAAGTGGCTTAAAGGCAAGACCAATACTTACTACATTAATTTTTGAACAATTTAAATTCTTTAAAAAATTTACCGTCACAACTTTTAAACGGAAGTCCTGCAGTTCCGGGCGGACAAGTACAAGTGGCAGTTCCTTTATCAGCTGTGCACACTGCATTGGTGCCACAAGGACTAGGGTTGCATGGGTCAAAAACTTTAAAAAAATGACATTTGGTTTCAGTGTTCTTCGAATAGTTTTTTAGTTTCAAAAAACTTTATGATTTTTTATGTTATATTGTATTTGTATTTGTCGTTGGTGTAACATCGTTGAAGATTATGTTATGCAAAAAACGCTGATGCTGGTTTGTTATCATTATGACCAATTCATTTTTTCGCTTACCATTGAGATTGTAAGCCGCAGCTTATAAGGTTCTTAGGGTTCACATTTTTATGTCGAGTTGAGATTTTTTCAAACGCTCTGTTTATTGATAAAAAAATGCGTCCAAATTTGTTTCTATTGGTGTATTAATGTCATTTATTTTTAACCACCGAGAGGGAGTTATCGTATATTTCTCGTGTAAAATATTCTTAGTTTTTGTTTGTCACTTTACAAACTATAATGTGCCTGCCTAAAATGTCCAAAAACCCTTTACAAAATTAGCCTTCAGGTTATTTAGAACATGGTTGGCCTAAGATGCAATATGTTTCAGGTTGTTTTAACCATCCAATTACTTGCACAACTTTTTGACGGTATCCCTGTAGTTCCAGGTGGACAAGTACATGTAGCTGATTGTTGATCGACTGTACACACCGCACCAATACCACATGGACTGGGAATACATGGATCAATCGCTAAAACATACAGATTTCATAATAAGTAAGTTGTGTGTTTTGTGCAATTTTAGTTCCTGTTTAACAAAACTTTTGTCAGTAACTTTGTTAAATTTATTTAAACGTTTGGTTTGATTAAGGAATACGAAAAGCAAAAAAATGCAAATCGATTTAGGTTTTTTAGTTTAATTTACCTAAGCAAGAGTCATACGGATCTCCTGTATTTCCAGGTGGACAAAAACATAGAGCTGATCCTCCAACAGTGGTACAATAGGCACCGTTGCCACATGGACTTGGTTTACATGGATCAATAACTGTAATAACTGTTTGATACGCATACATAAAAAAAGCTCCAACCATTTTATTACAAGTTTCTACTTTCATTTACCTAAACAACTGGTATACGGATCTCCTGTTGTTCCAGGTGGACAAGAACAGACCGCTGTTCCACCAACATTTGTACAAACGGCCCCGTTTCCACATGAACTTGGTTTACATGGATCAATAGTAATTGTAAAACCTGTTTGCCACAAGTAATGCTGTTTGGTCGTCAGCAACAGATTTTATGTAAAGCCTCAAACAAACGTAATAACACAGAGACTTTATTCAATTTTTTTAGTCCGACTTGATTGTGTTGTACCAAAGTTTCCATTCAAATGAACTCGAAAAGCTAGTGTTCATTTTTTTATCTTTGAGAAAAACACTTCGCATGGGTAAAACTCTACGCATACAATATAGTTAGTCATTAAAGTTACTTGAACGTTCTATTTTGTTTCGTAAACCTGTAAACAAAACTGATAAAAAAGTGAGAAAATATAGCCTAAACTACATGAAAAATGCAACCCGAATCCCCCCCCCCCGTACCAAAGTTTCCATTCAAATGAACTCGAATAGCTAGTGTTCATTTTTTATCTTTGAGAAAAACACTTCGTATGGGTAAAACCTTAGACATACAATATAGTAAGTCATTAAAGTTACTTGAACGCTCTATTTTGTTTCGTAAACCTGTAAACAAACTGATAAAAAAAGAGAAAATATAGCCTAAACTACATGAAAAATGAAACCCGAATGAATTTGTTAACTTAGGCCTACAAGGTTTTGCAAATACTCGAAGCAAGTTTTTCTTTAATTTACCTAAGCAACTGATATATGGATCTCCTGTAGTCCCAGATGGACAAGAACATACAGCTGATCCTTGAACATTTGCACACTCCGCACCGTTTCCACATGGACTAGAATCACACGGGTCTGCTGTTTGAAAAAAATTAATTTTAGAGTTCACAACTTACGAGCAAAACAACACGGCATATTATTTCAATGTGTAAATGATAAACTGTTTTTATTTCCACCAATTGGTGAAATGTGAGGCAAACGGTTCAATCCTAACTATATTTGGTGACACAATGATTTAGATCGCACGGGTCAAAAACTAACAATCATGTTTGGAAGTAGAAGTCTGAAATATACCTCTTAGGGAATTTTTCCCCCCCCCCCCCAGATGGACAAGAACATACAGCTGATCCTTGAACATTTGCACACTCGGCACCGTTTCCACATGGACTAGAATTACATGGGTCTGCTGCTTAAAAAAATTAAATCGTAGAGTTCACAACGTATAACCAAAACAACACGGCATATTATTTCGATGTGTAAATGATAAACTTTTTTTTATTTCCACCAATTGGTGAAATGTGAGGCAAACGGTTCAATCTTATTTATGTTTGGTTACACAATGAATCAGATCGCACGGGTCAGAAACTAAGAATCATGTTTGGAAGTAGAAGTCTGAAATATACTCTTAGGGAATTTTGTATTAGTTTTTAGGTGTGTAGAGTAAATGTAGATAAAAACACTTTAGAAACCACTGGATTTGGTGGTCAACAGAGAAGATTGCAGTTAAGATCCGCATTGGCATGGCAACCATGTATGTTGCTAATTATTCAGACAAATATAATCAATAACAGAACAAAGCCATTAGGTCTTGACATTTTTTATAAATTCGTACCTGATGTGCAACTAACCATCGGATTTCCTATAGTTCCAGGTGGACAAGTGCATAAAGGAGATCCCTGATTGTCTGAACATTCAGCATTACTGCCGCAAGGATTGGGATCGCATGGATTAGAAGCTAAAATTATGGTAATATTTACAAATATGGACACAACTCAGACCATCAGCAGTCAGCACAAACTTTTATGTTCAAAAAATGTTTTGTTAATTCCATGCACATAAATCTAAAACCTAGGTCTATCTGCGTATGTTTTTTCAAAAAATTATCATGTACAATAATAAAACCTAAGTAAAAAATGTTTGATTCTTCCGAAAAGTTATGTACAATATTGATAAACAACCACAAGTTTAGAAGTTGATAAAACATAGAGGATACCCCCCCCCCCAGCATTACTGCCGCAAGGATTGGGATCGCATGGATTAGAAGCTAAAACAGAATGGTGACATTTACAAAAGTGGACACAACTCAGACCACCATTAGCACAAACTTTTCTATGTTAACAAAATGTTTTGTTAATTCGTTGCACATAAATCTAAAACCTAGTTCTAACTGCCTTAGTTTTTTTAATTATGATTTTATGTAATTATGTACAATAATGATACCTAGGTAATAAATGTTTGATTCTTCAGAAAAGTTAAGTAGAATATTGATAAACAATCAAATATTTAGACGTTATTAAAACATAGGCGATAAGTAGATATCATTGATCATGTTGGAGGTTTGGGATTAATACATGTCGACTTTGGTTAGGTAAAAGTAGAAAAAAATTTTCACAGACACGATGCATGTTTTGCACGTTATACAGTCTACCGTGCTTTAGCCTACTCAAAACTGTTGATGTACATATTAACAACAAGCAATAAACTAGTGAGTCGAAAACAAAATGAAAATATGCATAATAAACATCATCAGCAATAATACGTTTTTTCACGATTTCGTTGAATCTTCAACATCGAGTCTGTGGATTTGTTACCTGTGCAACTAGTGTACGGGTTGCCATTATACCCAGCTAGACAAAAACACAAAGGCCGTCCTGCTATATCATGGCATTCTGCATTTGTGCCACAAGGACCAGGGTTGCACGCATTAGATTCTAAATATAAAATAATAATATGTTAAAGTGACCCTATAAACTTCCTTGCACAATTGTACTCGGGATTTTTGCATTTTCATTTTCCCACTAATAAATTACTTCCACAGAGGCTTGGATTTTATGAATCATTAGCTAGAAATAACGGTCCCAATGTAACTGATCATTGAAACACGAGCAAATGTAGTCATGTTTACTTTTCACGCGAAAAGTACGTGTATGTTTGCTAATACGATCTACTGTACTTTACTCAAATTTATGATTTATATTATCTTTAAAGTGTATTACATGTAAATCTTTAAAGTGTATTACATGCAAAGACATGTAATATGAAATGTTATGATACAAAAATAACCGTTTTAATATTTTGTTGTTTTTTGTTTAATTACCTGTGCAACGAGTAAACGGATCTCCTACATATCCAGATGGACATGAACACACAATTCGCCCCGATGCAACACGGCAATTAGCATTAATTCCACATGGACTGAGAGTGCACAAGTCAATAGCTGAAAACAAGTCAAAGAATATATCTCAACGACATTGACACGAGTTTTGGGTTTAATTAAGTTACCTGTGCAACTAGCATACGGGTCACCAGTATATCCAGATGGACAGGAACATACAACCATCCCCGATGTATCACTGCATTCTGCATCAGTGCCACAAGGATTACGGTCGCATAGATTCTCAACAACAGCTGATAAACAAATCATGGATAATATAAGATCATAAGCAATGCAATAGCTTTTTGTGCTTTATTTACCTGTACAACTGACTAACGGATTCCCTTTGGTTCCAGACGGACAAGTGCACACATAAGATCTCCCATCGGCTGTACAATCAGCGTTAGTGCCACAAGGACTCGGGTCGCATAGGTCAGCAGCTGAAAATAAATCATTCCCATGTAAGTAACTAGAATTGTGGCTTCTCCATATATTTTCATTTTCTATTTTCTATGTCCTATTTACTAACCTATTATATAAACCATTTGACCTCCTGACATGATTGTTTATGCTTGCAAAAACGGAATAACTTCTCGCACACGTGTTGATGCGAAGTAATTACGGTAAAAATAGTGCGATTATATTTACATTCCTCAGTAATTAATAGAAAGCATTAACTCAAACTTAAAAAAGCTTCGCCCATATCAACGGTTTGCTTGTGTCAGTTGTCAAAACGACAGATTCCGGCCCCCTGATTGGCTGATACCTTAATCACATCACTGTTGTTAAATTCTTTGTTTTTGCGTATGCATTCTGTTTTGATCGTGCCTATACAATCCACCTGCGTGAGTGTGAATGCTATGATATATTTTGATATTTCAATCTCTTTAACGTGCTATAATACTACAAAACTAAATTTTCTGGGCCAATGCATATCCCTTAACCGACGGAGAGCGAAGGTCCTGATCCCTCTACCTTTTTCGCCATATCGATACAAACCATTGTGGTAATTTGCCCGCGTATTTATGTCTTATCATCACTTCCTTTACTTGTTGTGCTTGCGCAATGTAAAAGATTGTCAAATTGTCACCTGTGCAACGAGTCAAAGGATCTCCTTCGTATCCGATTGGGCAAGAGCAAACAGCTCGTTCCGAAACTATACGACAATCAGCATCAATCCCACATGGACTGGGGCTGCACAAGTCAATAGCTGGAAATAAGTAAAAATTAACACAAATTCGATACTGGGAACAGCCTTGATGAGTTCATGCAAACCAACGATCACGGCACACTCATAAATAAAACAGAGCACGCTCGGCCTATTGAAGGGGTTATACTGAACTCGACAAGTATGTGCATCTATATACGGTAAGGCACAGACTAGACAAATCTAGAATAAGGTGAGATTTGAACCCACGATACCAGACTTTCTCGGGACTAGCTGGAAACAAGTCACAGAACGCCTACGGTGTAGCTGCAGCGCGTTCAGCCAATATCCAGTAATTACGCCCGCCACTATTATGCACTCCACGACATTTTAATGTTGCACAGCTGTTCCCGGCTTGGTGATTGTTTTAGTGCAATTGTGTCGCTATATGATTTCTTTCACCAAGCGAAAAAAACTCAATTACAGTAACAGAATACAACTTAAAAACTTTGACAACGAGAAACAAATATTACTTATTGATTTTCAAGCAATGCTCTTTACCGTACTTTGCCTTAGCAGCTAGCGTACGGTTCGCCAGTACATCGGGGTGGACAGGAACATACCACCCTTTACATCACTGCCACAATCGAAAAAAATTACGAATAGTAAGGTCATGAGACATTTAAAAACGCTTGTGCTTTGGCTTACCTGTACAACTGACTAATGGATTCCCTTCAGTTCCAGACGGACAAGTGCAGACATAAGATCTTCCATCGGCAGTACAATCAGCATCAGTACCACAAGGGCTCGGGTCGCAGGGGTCAGTAGCTTAAAACAAATCATTCCCATGTAACTAACTAGAAATGTGGCTTTCCTATCTATTCCCGTTTTATATATTCTATGTTCTGTTTACTAACTTACTATATACACACAGTTTGACCTTCTATGATGATTGTTTGAGTTTGCAAAAAGAAATGGGTCCCCGCACATGTGTTTATGCGAACTGATTGTGGTGAAAATGGTGCGATTATATTTAGATTCTCTAGGACAAATAACAACGTTTTGCCTAAATTATACAAAAAAACAAGGATTGCTTCTTAATTTTATTTTATGCCAAAATTAAGAAGCCACGCTGTGACAAAGGTTTGAAAAATCGTTCTAAGTGTGTTTTGCTAATTGCGATACCAACTATCAATAACTTTTCACCTTGTTGATTCTATTGTTCCTTTTAAACAAAGAGTTAAATTGTCACCTGTGCAACGAGTAAACGGATCTCCTTCGTATCCAGTTGGACAAAAACAAACAGCTCTTTCCGAAGCGACACGACACTCAGCGTCCATCCCACATGGACTGGGACTGCACAAGTCAATAGCTGGAAATAAGTAAACAATTAACACAAATTCGTAACTGGGATCAGCCCTCAGTATTCATGCAGACCAACGATTACGGCACACGCATAAATAAATCACAGTACGATCCTCCCACTGAAGGCGTTATACTAAACCCGAAAAATAATAGCATTCCCATATGGTAAGACACAGGCTAGAAAATTCTGGAATAAGGTGGAATTTAAACCCACGACACGAGTCTTTCTGGGACTAGCTAAAAACAAGTCTGTGTAGCTACCGCTCGTACGGTGTAGCTATGCAGTCAATGCGATGTAGCTGCAGCCAGTTCAGTCAATATCGATTAATTGTGCCCGCCACTGTTTTTGCACTCCACAACGTTTTAATGTTGCGCAGCTATTCCCGACTTGATGATTGTTTTTTAATGCAAATGTGTCGCTATGTTTTCTTTCACGAAGCGAAATAAACTTAACTCCACTCAAAGAATGTAACTTAATAACATTGACAACGAGCTCGGTTATTACTACCTGTGCAACGTGTGAACGGGTCACCAGACGTCCCAGAACGACAACGACACACAGCAATTCCCAAATTATCACCGCATTCTGCATTAGTACCACATGGGCTGGGGTCACATGGGTCAATCGCTGAAAATAAATTATTCCCATGTAAGTGATTAGCTATTGGACCATCAGAAAACGAAGAAATGAGTATTGGTAGACAAATATTTACTTATTGGTTTTTCAAGCAATGCGCTTTACCGTACTATTTCTTGGCAGCTAGCGTACATGTCGCCAGTATATCCCGGTGGACAAGAAAATACCACCCTTCCTGATGTATCACTAGCATGATTGTTTTTGCTTGCAAAACGGAATGGGTCCCGCACATGTGTTTATGCGAACTGATTATGGTGACAATGATACGATTATCTTTTTATTTTTTAGAACAATTAACAACGTTTTGCCTAAATTATACAAAAAACAAGGGCTGCTTCTTAATATTTTTTTATGCCAAAATAAAGAAGCCACTTTGTGACGAAGATTTAAAACATTGTTGTGGTTTCGATGACATGCATTTTATTGCTATATTTAACCACAAAGTTTTGCCCGACGTGTACAACTTTAAAATGGTTAAATTTAAAACCATCCTCAGAAATTGAAAATACGTGGGCTTGCCATCGTTAAAGTACACACAACCATATTAGCTATATGGCGGCAGAGTGACATGTCAACCGTAACGCCTACTACCCTTCAAAGTGTGACACAACTACAACTAGCTGTTTGGAACAAAGAGGTTGTAAATTCTTCACCTGTGCAGCGAGTCAACGGATCCCCTTCGAATCCGGTTGGACAAGAACAAACAGCTCGTTCCGAAGCGACACGACACTCAGCGTCAATCCCACACGGACTGGTGCTGCACAAGTCAATAGCTGGAAAGAAGTAAAAATTAACATCAGTTCATAACTGGGATAAGCCCTGAATATTCATGCCGAGCAGCGAACACGGCACACTCATACATAAATCAAGGTACGCCCGGCCTATTAAAAGCGTTATACCGAACCAGACGATTAATAGCATTTCCATATGGCAAGACACAGGCTAAAAATGTCTAGCATGCGGTTGGATTCGAACCCACGACAGGAGCCTTTCCAAGTCTTGCTGGCAACACGTTACAGAATATAACTTAGTAACATTGACAATCTTCGACACTGTGTAATTTGTTATTACCTTTGCAACTAGCATACGGGTCACCAGTATATCCAGCTGGACAGGAACATATAACCATCCCTGATGTATCACTGCATTTTGCGTCAGTACCGCAAGGATTACGGTCGCATAGATTCTCCACAACAGCTTGTAAAACAAATCATAAATAATATAAGATCATAAGCAATGTAACAGCTTTTTGTGTTTTATTTACCTGTGCAACTGACCAATGGATTTCCTGTGGTTCCATATGGACAAGTACATACAGGAGATCCCTGATCGTTTCTACATTCAGCATTAGCACCACAAGGTCCAGCACTGCACGGGTCAGAAACTAAAAACAAAATACAAAAAAAGTCACACCGGTTCGAACACATGCAGAAAAATCAAGCGCACGAAATACTTTAACATCAATGCCTAAGGCACAGTAATGCATGTGCAAATCGGCAATACAAAATGGATAAAGGCAAAATAACTAAA
Organism: Phallusia mammillata; assembly: GCA_003260075.1. NCBI lineage: Eukaryota > Metazoa > Chordata > Ascidiacea > Phlebobranchia > Ascidiidae > Phallusia > Phallusia mammillata. The sequence goes on along the minus strand of QLIY01002387.1, from coordinate 7,603 downwards.
AAAAGCATAAACTTAATGCTGTATAGACTAAAAAGACTACAATACTAACAGTAAAAACGTTTTTCAACTTACCACAGACAACCTTAGTCGTAGGTAAAAACCTTCCAAACAGACAGGTTTTGGTGACAGGTTTTTTCAGTTTGTAGTTGGAAATGCATTTAAAAGTAATCGTTTGACGAAAGCTGTAGCTAGTTTTCAATGGAAGGTAGTATCCAAAATTGGGCCTCGCAGGTGGCTTGCATTTAACTAAAAACAAAAACAATTTTAACAACAACTTATAAGCAATCACAACCTACTGCAATTTTGATGACTGGAATTGAACTGTTACGTTAAACGCTGTACCCTATTTATATCTAAACACTTATAAAACAGAGTTAACAAAAAAAGTGATACACAAAAAAGTGACTTGTAAAATTTGGTCTTATTCTTTACCAAAACTCTCCAAACTATAACAAACTTAGAATCTATAGCCCCCCCCCCCGTCCAGCACTGCACGGGTCAGAAACTAAAAAAAATTAAAACAAAATGTAAATAATGTCATACTGATTTTACACCAAAACAAACACATGCAGAGAAATCAAAACATAAATGCCTAAGGCGCTATAATGTGCCGAAGCAGGAGGCTGAACTTCAGCGAATCGTCAACACAAGATGGTTGCAGGCTAAATAACTAAAAGAGGTATAAACCTAAATTCTGTATAGACTAAAAAGACAACAATACTATCAGTAAAACGTTTATACTTACCACAGACAACCTTAGTCGTGGGTAGAAACCTTCCAAACACACAAGTTTTGGTGACAGGTTTTTTCAGTTTGTAGTTGGAAATGCATTTGAAAGTAATCGTTTGACGAAAGCTGTAGCTAGTTTTCAATGGAAGGTAGTATCCAAAATTGGGCCTCGCAGGTGGCTTGCATTTAACTAAAAACAAAAACAATTTTAACAACAACTTATAAGCAATCACAACCTACTGCAATTTTGATGACTGGAATTGAACTGTTACGTTAAACGCTGTACCCTATTTATATCTAAACACTTATAAAACAGAGTTAACAAAAAAAGTGATACACAAAAAAGTGACTTGTAAAATTTGGTCTTATTCTTTACCAAAACTCTCCAAACTTCGAATCTATAGGTTACTGACAGTACACACTGTTTCAAACTATAAGGTCTCATCGGTGCAGCTGATGTAAAAGTTTAACAAACTTACATAAGGAACTCCATTGACCCAGAGAAAGAGATATCAAAGTACACAGAACCAGTAACACCTTCATTGCGTTCGCTTTGTTTTGCACTGGTTTGGCGCCTGGGTTTTAATCCGCTCTGCTGGTTTCACCCCGAGGCCAAATTTCTTCGTGGTGTGATTCATGCCGCTAACGTCACAAAATCGTTTCGTCAATATTAGTGCAAACGTCACCTGACCCAACAGAACAACAACATATCATGGTTTGGCAAACTAGTCAGATTGGATATGCGAAATAGTGAAGCAACTTGGTTTCAAAGAAAAATAAGAAAATCACAGCGTTTGATATGACAGGTTTAGTCATAGAATTGTATTCGGTTTCATGCTAAATAAAACACACTTGTTGTTTAGAACGTTTGCTGAAGAATTCACTTTATTGCCCCCAAAGAAGCTCTATCGTTCTGGTGGACGAAACGTCAGCAAAATTGCAAAGTTTCCTGCCAAACCAACGAATGATAACTTCGAAATGCAACCTGCTATACCGAACGCTTTATGGATTTGTAACCTTGAATGCTTATTACAGACTATGCTATGGCAAATATTCAAACAATTGTTGCATAATGTCAAAGTGTAAACCCTATAAACTACGCAAAACTGGCGTTTCTTTGGTGCAGGCAAACGTCTCAGAACTCATCAGTCATAGTGACGAAAAACATCCATGAAGTTGTATTTCACTTAGAGGTGATAGTGGTCAAGTGTTTTGTTTTTTGTTAAGCTTATACTATGAATTCATCTTTGTCTTTTTTCGCGATGCTTTGCACAGAAATCACATTTGAATACTTTTGCATCTTATTTATAATTTTGTTCAACATTTTTTTATGCAAGAATCCTTGATTACGATAGCATTTAATTACTTGGCACCAGGGATTTGATACGGTTCGCATATAACCCTGTTAACAACTGATTTGTTTTCCTTCAAAGCTTGGAATTTGCCGAATAGCAAAAAAGAGAGCGTATAGAAAGAGTCAAAAGAAGAGCGCGCGATTTATTCACGTGATGAATTTATGTGCATGTGTTAACAGAGAAACGAAATATGTGAGGTGCATTGGTGAATTTTTATGAAGGGCAATAAAAATGGTTGGAAGACAAAAATGGTCTCTGACAGTTTTTATTCAAACAAAAACGCACATGGTTTATTTCGGTAGAGCTAATAACACCATAACTCAAATGACAACGCAAAATGTAATGAAAACAAATAAAATTTCAAGTCGACAGGTTATATCTCCAAAAATACTCACGGTTGCGGCTATTAGGGTCGGGGTAAGGTATTAGCACTTAAAATTCAATAAAACTAACCCAAAAAATTAGTTACTAATGTACTTTTTTAACTTACTTCCCAACCCAACCCAACCCGTTTATAGCCGCTAAATAAAAAATTCAGCTCTTTGCGCCCCCTTGTGAAAGCGAATCTCCCGAGGTTGTCATTTCAGTTATGGTGTTAGTAGCTGTACCGTTTATTTCAAACTAACGTTGCTTAATTCAAATCCACACGCATTCATGTTTTCTGAAGAAGAAAAACTTTGTTGCCCCTAGTAAAAATAATACTGATTTGAAACGAGTTTTCTTTTCGAAATACGATAACGCTCAGACAAAATCAAAACATCAACTATAATTATCCCTTTCGATCGTTCTAAAATGCAAAACACTTCAGGTTATTGCGCAACACTGAACATGTGAATTGTCCGACAATTAAAGTTGGGTTTGTGGTTGGAAACATACAGCGGGGGGGGGGGGAATCAACTATAATTATCCCTTTCGATCGTTCTAAAATGCAAATCACTTCAGGTTATTGCGCAATACTGAACATGTAAATTGTCCGACAATTAAAGTTGGGTTTGTGGTTGGAAACATACAGCGGATGACATTTCCAAAATCCCAACTCCATTTTCAATCAACGACCTGGCAAAACTACAAAGGGGGGGGGGGGGGGGGGGGGGGGGGGGGGGGGCCATATGTTCGCGATATATCAATTTATTTCAAGAAAACACATATTTGTCGAGCTAAATTCGAGATAGAACATATTGGTTCTTAGTGGTAGTTACCTAAACATCTAGTAAATGCATTTCCAACAGCTCCTGGTGGACAGGTACAAATGGCCGCTTCCTGTTCTACAGTGCATATAGCATCCAATCCACAAGGGGTGGGATTGCATGGACCAACAGCTAGAAAACAAGATTGACATAGTATAAGGTCATATAAGGTCATTACTGACAGTTTAAACACGCAGAGCAACTAACACAAGAAGTCACACTAGACAGGTTGGCTAAATATCGACAGATGGCCTAAAGAGCGCAGTTTTTTAAAATTTCCAGTGGGACTGGGTTAGGGTTGGGAACTACATTTAACATACTAGGTTTTTAGGTTGATTTTCTTTATATCATGAAACCTTAGAGTCTAAGGCTTAGACCAACCCTAATATCCATAACCGTCAGCATTATTTTATAGAAGTTGCATTAAAAATATTTGCGTGCGTCTACTGTGAGTTCTTGTATTAGTGGCACCACCGTTTATACAAATATTTTTTTAAGTTCCCATACGTTTCAAGTCACATAATTATGTTATTTATTATTTAACGTAAAGTAGTCATTGGAAAACGCAACAGAACTGGATTTAAAGTCAACAGTTTAACTGTGTCACATCCCTAGTCAGGTCGCACATTTTGTTAGGTTGTCGCCAAACGAACAATCATAACAGCAGCCTAAATGATTTTAATTTTTTTTTTCAAATTTCAAATTAAATTCAAATTACCTGGACAACTTTGCCACGGAAACCCTGCAGTTCCAGGTGGACAAGTACAAGTAGCAGTATCTTGATCGGATGTACACACTGCACCAAGGCCACACGGACTAGGTTTGCATGGGTCAGTTGCTGGAAAAAGGCAGATGTTATATAAATTAGGTTATTTTGTTATACACCTTTACAGTCCGGTGCAGACCTGAATAAATCAGTTGTTGCAACATTTTTTAAAACAGTTAATTCAGCACGTAAAACCCAATCGGTAACACACATCTGTTTTTCACAACGTGCCGACCGGGCTAGATGTGCATCAACCTTGCCACGTTCAAGAGAGACTTTGGCCACGACGCGATCATCCCGAGTTACGACACGAAACAGCCATAGAGCACACATGACGTAATAATTGTGTCACAATTTTAGGTCTGTATTTCTTACAAACTTTATGATTTTATTAGCACATACTTTTTTCATTAAAAGTTTAGTTTAACCGACGAATAACCTGGTCATAAATTTTTTTTTGTTATAAAATACAAAACAAACAAAAACAAAAAAGGTTGGGCGTTTTTGCACCAATTATGAAAATGTTGGTGTTGTTGTTAAAAATAATAATTACATGCGCAACTCTCTAAAGGATTGCCTTCAGTTCCAGGTGGACAAAAGCAGACCCGTGAACCTTGGGGGGGGGGGGATACACCTTTACAGTCCGGTGCAGACCTGAATAAATCAGTTGTTGCAACATTTTTTAAAACAGTTAATTCAGCACGTAAAACCCAATCGGTAACACACATCTGTTTTTCACAACGTGCCGACCGGGCTAGATGTGCATCAACCTTGCCACGTTCAAGAGAGACTTTGGCCACGACGCGATCATCCCGAGTTACGACACGAAACAGCCATAGAGCACACATGACGTAATAATTGTGTCACAATTTTAGGTCTGTATCATACAAACTTTATGATTTTATCAGTACATACTTTTTTCATTAAAAGTTTAGTTTAACCGACGAATAACCTGGTGGGGGGGGGGTGGATCTAGGTCGCAGGGATCAATATCTGAAAAACATATTTTCAGTTTCATTGCTCACCAAAACAGGGTTGAAAATTAAGCTAGACAGTACGGGCCGGTTCGGGCTCTTTACTTTGATTAAAAGGGTTGTTTGGCTGGACTAATTTCACATTTCACACCATATCACATTTGTGTGGAAGATTCAGAATGGTAAATCCAACGTTTGTGCTTATTTCGACAAATTCAGATTGGCGTCGGGTTTCGGGCTTGTCCCTTCGAGTTGAGACCTTAATTTCAGACTCACTTACAACTCCACCCAAACCTATTTTGTAATGTTTTAAGTAAACATGTTTTACCAGACACATTCATGTTTATTCCAAGATTTGTTTTTAAAGAATGTTTACAATTTAAAGTTCATCTGCTTCATTATTTTGATGCAATCAGGGAAAGCAAATTGTGTCATACCAAATATTCCAATTAAATTTACTTTTATTTTTGTAATTTGTCACATTTAGGGGCCTATGTGTAAACCGGTTGGGCAAAATCCAAAGTGCACAACTTTATTGTGTAGGTGTATCCGAGTTTTATTAACTAACCGTGGAAAAACATCCGCGTTAGGCAGAAAAGAGAAAAACGTACGCAAACAATATGTGCTCAAATAAGGTGAAGTATCTTACCAAAACTTAACCATTAGAATGCAGTTTTAGTTATCACGAACAGAATTATGTTTTTGCTACTGAATGTATTTGTGTCAGACTTTTATGTCCGGTTAAGGTTTACAGTGAGTTGAGTTGATTTCATTTTTTCAAATTACCTGCGCAACTAACTTTAGGATTTCCCGTGGTTCCCGATGGACAAGAGCAGACGACCGACCCTCGATTATTTGTTGTGCACTTTGCACCGTTGCCACAAGGATTGGGTTCACACGGGTCTGCAATTTAAAAAATAAATCACGAAATGAACTGTGGAGGTCACGATATACGACTATTAAAAACAAGTTATTAGTTGTTATTGAATTAAAAATTTTGAAAAATCTCAACATTTGGTTGAACAGGTGTTTAACAGTTCGATTTGAAACAAAAACTGAACGAACAACAAGGAACTGAAAATGCAAAAGCACTTTGAGCAAATTTAGATATACAAGCTGTGGCCACACATCAGTTTATGTGCAACATACATTTCATATGTCTGGGTATACACACAAGCTTCCTCAGTACTTCATGAGTAAGGGGTCAAATTTTCAAACAGATTAAAATGTTCTCGTGTATAAGCCGCAAAACATACATCTTTACTCATGACAAACGAAAAACTTATCAGAGCAAATGTTTTTTTCCTAAAATGAATTACTCTTCTTAGGGAGTCTGTTACAAATTTAAAATATCCACCTTCACAAATATGTTCGTTTACGATCCATTCACCATCGTTTCCACATTCATAACTAGGGAAACCATGTTCTGCAAAATCGTGAACATAAGGATGATCGCAGATCATAAAAACAATCTCCCTGGGTTCGTATGAGTCCTTGCTGAATAAAATTTGCGCATTATCTGGTGGTGTAGGCTGTGGGCATGTGATCTCTGCAAATAAACACATATATGTATATATCATCCAACTGCATGGGATGATACGTTGCAAAAGTTGTGATAATGCCTTTTTAAGCTATTCCCAGTTCTGAAACAAACCCTTGCAACTTCCATCCAGATCTACAGAAACTTGGGTAAAAGTGTAGGCTTGGACCAGTTTTTTCCTAACCTTTAGGGCACAAAGCAATTTGCTAATGGGCCTTAGGGTAAAACAAGTGTTAAATTCTTATTTATTGTCTTCAATTTGCACATGTATACCTAATAGATGACTCTACCTTGTTTTGTTTTTTTTGTCAATTAAGTTATTTTATTGAATATAACATTTTACTGAAATTAGCAATGTGGAATCAGTCTCTATAAAGAAGAATCCTTGCCGGAATTACGGCACTAATCAAACCATTCTAACTGATCGAACCATTCTAACTGATCGAACCATTCTAACTAATCAAACCATTCTAACTGATCGAACCATTCTAACTAATCAAACCATTCTAACTGATCGAACCATAGTTCTAAAAAAATCAACAGCTGGAAAAGTAAAAATTACCACAAATTCAATACAGACATCAGCTCTCATGCGGTTATTCAGACAAGCAATCACGATACACATCACCTATAGATTACATTACTTCAAGCCTATTGGAGGGGTCATACCGATTTAGCCGACCACTAGCATTTCCATATGACAAGACCTAGGCCAAAAAAAGTCAAAAAATCTTATTGAATGACATTGTCACAGTGTTTGATTTATAATTACCTCGGCAACTAGCATACGGATCACCAGTATATCCAGCAGGACAGGAACAAACCGCCATCCCTGATGTATCAATGCATTCTGCATCAGTGCCACAAGGGCTATGGTCGCATAGATTTTCAACAACAGCTGGTAAAACAAATCATGGGTGAAATAAAGTATACGATCCTTCTTAATGCCTTTATGCTTTATTTACTTGTACAAGTTATGATTGGATTTCCTGTGGTTCCAGACGGACACGTGCAAACAGGAGATCCCTGGTTGTCTGAACATTCAGCATTAG
>QLIY01002386.1:0-18787 GCA_003260075.1 Phallusia mammillata | reverse complement strand
CTAAGAAATCATAGGGGATTTCCCTCCAGGAACCAAGCGAATGTTGAAACGTCACATTATCACGTGCGACGGGTGAGCAGTGAAGCAGAACGTTCTGATAATACGCAGTTTGTTATGACATCACACCTGTTAACATTTTAACCTAAAGTTTAGTCGTTCAAATTCCTTGTTTTTTGTTTTTTTGTGATGAAAGTTTGTTGTTCACACCACGTTGTAGGAATATATGAGTAATGACGTCAGATATGTGGTGACGCAGCGGTCATTGGATTTAAGTTTTGATGACGCACTGACATCGAATAGTTCGCTTGTGTTTGTGAAACCGAGCTGGGTTTTTGAATGCGGTCATTCAAAGTCATTGTTTCCTCACATTCGACACATTGTACATTCCAATTAGGTGATTGTTTAAGATATTTTATGTTACAAACTTGTTTCCTATTTAGTTAACCTAGCGCGCATTTGTTGCAGCTTTGCCCCCCCCCCCCCCCCCCCCCCCCCCCCCCCCCCCCCCCAGCTTTGCGCAGACAGCCATAGTAGTTGTTACATACATGGCTAGTAAGTTGTTATGTTTGCAAATGGGAACATCTCTTTTCAGTTTTTGGAAATTTTTGCATGGCTATGTTACAAATATTATCACTTGTTTCTTTGTTTTTATTTTGTTGCTTCGACACCACATGTTATTTATTCATTTTGTTGTACCTTTACTGTTTTGTTTTATTTCGGTTTTCAATCGGTTTGCGTTTGTTGTTAAATCGGCAGCATTTTTGTCACTTGGTGGTGCAACTACGAAGCTGACATGTACAACCTACAAGGCAGGCAACGGTGCTCGTGATTTGGCTTTTAACAGGTTTACCGCTGAGCCTGTGTAGCTTAGTTGGTCCCGGAAAGACTCCTGTCGTGGGTTCAAATCCCACCGCTGGTTAGATTTTCTAGTCTGTGCCTTGCCACGTGAGAATGCTTGAGAGACCGGCTTGATTCGGTATGGCGCCTTTAATAGGGCTGGCGTACTATGATTTATTTATATATATGCCTTGATTGCTGGTCTGCATCGACGCTTTAGGGCTGATCCCAGTAAGAATATGTTTCATCTTAGTTGATGGTGCAACTTGTGACTTAACATGCCAACATTGGAACGTTCCTGCCGGGTAGAATTTCGATTTGCATGTCGTGATGATTCAGATTTAAAACCAAGGTTGTCAGATTTGCAGTTAAGAAACCTTGGTTTGAATGCGTCTGACTCAGCAGTTTAGTGTTAGTTATGTAATCGCTTCGCTCGTACCTGAGGGCCGCGGTCGTTATCACTTCACTTTCACAGTTGCACCTATCAGCTGTTCGCCGTATCTTTACTTTCAATACTGAATAGGTATTCATAATTTATTTACTTAAAAACTCTCTGATGTGCGCATAAAATCATCATGCATTTGTATTTTTAACGCGGTGAATATTATTTTCATCTTGTCTGAAATTAGTTCATACAATTTTCGGCGATGTAGGTTTCGGTTTAACTTCTTTGCTACTACAAATGTGTAGTGCAATTTGTGGTGTTTGTGGTCGAAGTTGGCGTATTTCGCAGAGCGGCGCTTTCACATGAGCGTGATTCGTGATACAAAAAGGCGTCGCATCTCACATCACTGCAACCTCATTTGCATACAAGTTTTGTCGCTTGATGGTGCCAAAGTGCACTAAATTTTGCAACTTCTGCAACCTGACCATTTAAGCTGAGGTGCTCGATCCATGCGACAGAACCTGACCAGGATCCGATATTAAAAAAAACGTATAAAATTCTTTAAACACATCCCACCAAGTGGAACGAACTTTTAATTTAGCTGCAAACAGTGCAGAATGTTTCGAATTGTAAGTTTTCTTGTAAGTTCAGCTTTTACTCAGTTTGTCCGTAAGACAGCACAAACACCGGAAAACCAGAAAGTTTGGTAAGTTTTACAGATTTCTTATCACAAGTGGGTTTACAACCCGTGAGTAAAAACGCTTTGACTTGAAAGTGCAATTCATCGGGCTACGCAACGAAAATACACAGGTGGTGGCGCTAAAGCGAAGATCGGAGAAGATCGTAGTTTCCATTTCAGCAACCTGAGTTCAGTTGCTTCGAATGTTGCAGGTTTGCTTAGTAACAAGTTTAGTGTCTGGGCGCTTTCTTGCAAACTCAAGTGCATCACTCTTATGGTTTCAAGCATTTTTGCTTTCGCCATTTCCTTACTTTATTGTTGTTTTGAAAAATGCAATTGATTTACACTCTTTGCAAGCTACTGAGTCACCGGAAACATCCAATCAATACCTTTGAACAACGAGGTGTTGTATATTCTATTCCCTGCACCGAGTGTCCGTTAATATATGCCCAAAAGAACATCATCGAGATGTTGCCAACAGCGACGCGAAGAAATTGGCCCATTTCAATCACGAATATTCACCAAAATGACAACAACACAATGAGCATCAAGACAGATGTGGTGCCTTCAGCGTGCTACAGGCACCTGCTCAAAGATTAGCGGCCCAATCATGCGTTATCGCACAGTCTTTTTTTTGCGTTGTGACGTGCTTTAGTGTAATTCCTTTCCTTTGTTTATCGTAGACTGTACTACGCGCATTCAGTTTTGTTTACTCTGATGAAGGCGACCTGTGTAGGACGTCGAAACGTCGGTCTAAAACGCAATTGCCAAAAGAGCTCCGTTTGAAATTATACTTAGCAGCAACAGCTTACACCTTGTCTGCGTTTATTTCAATCAGTTCTAGGCAATACCAAATTGTTACCTGCCTATTTCAAAACAATTGTGATTGTGCTTTAGTGCTGCTATTAAACTTGGTCCAACAGCACAAGTAGTTGCTTGTTAACGAGTTTTGTTTTTACTTCTGTGTTTAACAGGATTTTTCATCAGTGCAGGTCAGTTTTGGTAGAAATGTCCCACTCAGTTCTTAACGCTTGGCTCGATCTGAACTTGTGTTTGCAGAGATTGAGAAAAAGGCAATGTTCAGCGACCAGTGATGGCGAGAGAAACAAAATGGCGGTTTGCAATTTGCTATAAATTTGGCTGCAAGTGCTTGATGTCGACTAAATATGCTCAAAATTGGTTGGGTAAAGGAATCGTGAAGAAGAGAATAGGCAAAGTAAGTTATATTAACTTGGACAATTTAACAAACCGATAGAGTCCAAGGCCGATTTATCTGCCAAGTTGCGACATGTATGGTTTTGTTGTTATTGTGGTTTTTATATTGATGCGGAGGTTGTTCGCTTAACCACAGCCTATACGAGTTACATAAAACTTCGGACTTCGTTTATTTAATATTAACATGTTTGAAATGTCTTAACTGTTAGTGTTGGTGACAATTACGGCCTAGGGTAGTATAGCGAAACCAATTTTAACACACAACAGCTGTTAGTATTTGCTTGGTAATGTCAAGTGATTTAGTGCTTTCTTGGTTATGTTTATAAACTGTCCTTGAGCCAGTATTTTTTTTAAATTTTCTACATAACACTTGTGTTATTTGTGTTTAAACATCACGCCATTTATTATTTTAGCGTTCTTGTTGTTATGACTCATTTTACGTAATCATCGACACTACTTTTTGCAAACGTTGACTGAAAAAAAGTGACAACTATGTGTGCAAAGTTGCATTAAAATCCTAGTGCATGCTGGCATAAACACGGCGATAAAACGTTCCAAAACCGCATGGTCTAAGAGCGCGTGAGTGTCCTATTGATAAAAACTTTCAAGATACCGCTTTCCAAACAAGATTTGATTGAACACTCCAAATCTTAATAATTTTTTTCCAGAATGTTTGTGCAATCTCCATCTAAGTTTGCATAAAGTTGCACGCCCGGATGCTAGTTTGTATTCACTTCAAAAACACCCCCCCCCCGTTTTGGTAGAAATGTTCCACTCAGTTCTCAACGCTTGGCTCGATCAGGACTTGTGTTTGCAGAGATTGAGAAAAAGGCGTTGCTTAGCAACCAGTCGAGGCGAGAGAAACAAAATGTCGGTTTGCAGTTTGCTATAAATTTTGCTGCAAGTGCTTGATGTCGACTGAAGAAGCGCGAACTTGGATGTATGAAGGAATCGTCGAAAAGTCCCCCCCCCCAGTCGAGGCGAGAGAAACAAAATGTCGGTTTGCAGTTTGCTATAAATTCGGCTGCAAGTGCTTGATGTCGACTGAAGAAGCGCGAACTTGGTTGGATGAAGGAATCGTCGAAAAGACAATGGGCAAAGTAAGTTATATTAACTTGGACAATTTAACAAACTGATAGAGTTTGCGACATGTATGGTTTTGTAGTTATTGTGGTTTTTATATTGATGCAGAGGTTGTTCGCTTAACCACAGCATATAAGTTACGAGTTACATAAAACTTCAAACTTCGTTTATTTCATATTACCAAGTTTGAAATGTCTTAACCGTTAGTGTTGGTGACAATCACGGCCCAGGGTAGTAAAGCGGAACTAGATTTAACTCCCAACGACTGTTAGTATTTGCTTGGTAATGTCAGTTGATGCAGTAGTTGCTTGGTTATGATTATGAACTGCCAGTATTTTTTTTAAATTTTCTACATGACACTTGTGTTATTTGTGTTTAAACATCAAGTCATTTATTATTTTAGCGTTCTTTTTGTTATGACTCATTTTACGTAATCATCAACACTACTTTTTGCAAACGTTGACTGAAAAATAGTGACAACTATGTGTGCAAAGTTGCATTAAAATCCCAGTGCATGCTGGCATAAACACGGCGATAAAACGTTCCAAAACCGCAAGAGTGCGTGAGTGTCCTATTGATAAAAACTTTCAAGATACCGCTTTCCAAACGAGATTTGATTGAACACTCCAAATCTTAATATTTTTTTTCCAGAATGTTTGTGCAATCTCCATCTAAGTTTACATAAAGTTACACGCCCGGATGCTAGTTTGTATTCACTTCAAAAACTAAACGCGATTTTTATTTCTTAAATAATTAGTGCCTTTCCCCTATTTTATTATTCAAGGGGATTGTTAGGTCGTTGGATTTAGTTGTTGAATATTTGATGCAGTGCGTTGAGATTTTTGACACTTTATTTCATTTTTACAGAAAGTCAGCTAAACGACGACAATTCGTGGTCTGAATATGTACTTTCCGTTGTTCATGTTCTGTGTCGTTTAGAACTCCGGAACAACAATGGTGAGGTTTTTATTTATACTCATCAGTGATAAGAAAGGCAAAAACGTTTTTTGCTTGCATCTACTGCATGATGATCTAACTTTCCAGTACAGCCCCCCCCCCTACTTTCCGTTGTTCATGTTCTGTGTCGTTTAGCACTCCGGAACAACAATGGTGAGGTTTTTATTTATACTCATCAGTGATAAGAAAGGCAAAAACGTTTTTTGCTTGCATCTACTGCATGATGATCTAACTTCCCAGTACAGTGGTTCCCATCCTTTTTTGTCTTGTGCACCCTTTCAGTCAATATTTAAATCCAGTTCTCCCCTACAAATTTAGTTTGCTAAAATATCGTTTATATTAACTTTTTAATATAATTCCTATAACAAAAATTATTGCTGCTTTAAATCTATTATACGAGAACTTCCTTTTTCTCAGCTCATATGAGGCAAATGCAGCAATAATACACAGCACAGGCAACCAGTAAGAGGCCCCCCCCCCACGAGAACTTCCTTTTTCTCAGCTCATATGAGGCAAATGCAGCAATAACACACAGCACAGACAACCAGTAAGAGTTTAATATTGTGACACAAATTTCCCCCTACAAATTACAATAATCACCCTGGTTAGGAACCACTGTCGTAGTACTTTGGCAAGTTCTTGTTCGTATTAGTCATAATTGTGAAGCAAGCAAAAAGCGCCATAAAAATCGTTGCATTGCGACTCCACTGTAAACTCTGCCTTGATGTATTGATTATGATGTAACGTACTTCACATTTGGCTTATAATATTTGTTATACAACGATCTTGGCTGGTTGCTGCCAATTGACAAATCTCGTTCTAAACCTCAGATGTTGAAGCTTGTGTAGAAAGCACTTGTTAAGCTCACAGCGCAAATACACGCCGTGCACTAGTAGTGTAAATTTGAAATCATGCAAGTCAGTTGATCGTGGCAAACTACCAGTTATCTACTGACTTGTAAACATATTTTTTGATGGTCAGTGTTTAACGTTTATTTATAACCGTTCATGCTTTGCTTTCATACTTCTGCCACCCCACCGTGTTTAGTTAATCGATTAATGGGACTTTGTGTTGACATTTTCTTTTGCTCAAAACACTTAAACGTTGTTTTTGTGACCCCCCCCCCTGTTTAGTTAATCGATTAATGGGACTTTGTGTTGACATTTTCTTTTGCCCAATACCATGTTCGCTTTTCGCTAACACTTAAACGTTGTTTTTGTGCCCCCCCCCCCCCCCATAGACATGCCTTGTGCACCATTGGTGTCGTACTGTCGCATGTGGCGATGAACATGTCGTGACACATGGCAGTAAATACCTTAACCCCCCCCCCATAGACATGCCTTGTGCACCATTGGTGTCGTACTGTCGCATGTGGCGAGGAACATGTCGTGACACATGGCAGTAAATACCTTAACGTATAGGTGTTATTCGTTTAGATCGCAAATTTCGGCGCTGGCTTGACGATCACGAACCCCCCCCCCTGCAATCTGAGCTTAATGGAAAATATTTGTTCAGGTCTATGGCGAAACGTGACGAAGAGAGATCCGGGAGTTCCAGTGCGTTCCCCCCCCCCTGCAATCTGAGCTTAATGGAAAATATTTGTTCAGGTCTATAGCGAAACAGTGCGCCCCCCCCCCCAAAATTGGATCGCGGGCCGCACATGTGCATCACACAAAGTGATTTTGGTTTGTTTCTTACCAAATATGCTCAACTACAAGTATGATTCGTATTTGACTAAGTATGGTTTGGGCCTAATTTCCGACTGATTCTAACAACATGCATTTGTTGACAGGGGAATACCAAGTGCAACGGCAAGACCTGATCTGCCCTTCTACCTCTCCATGGTCTAATTTTCCTATGTTGGTCGAGAAGAAAACTGATGAGCTTGGTTGTTAAGGTTAGTTGTGTGAGAACACATACGTCAATTCGTATCTTCCAGGTCACCATCCTGGTTTAAACGACTGCTTTAAAATATTTAGGCTTTGATCGCAGCAGATACCGCCTTGCTTAAATTTAGTGTTGTTTGGTTATCCACTGCAAAACCCCCCCCCCTGTTTCTTACCAAATATGCTCAACTACAAGTATAATTCGTATTTGATTAAGTATGGTTGAGGCCTAATTTCCGACTGATTTTAACAACATGCATTTGTTGAAAGGTCAATACCAAGTGCAACGGCAAGACCTGATCTGCCCTTCTACCTCTCCATGGTCCAATTTTCCTATGTTGGTCGAGAAGAAAACTGATGAGCTTGGTTGTTAATTATGGTTAGTTGTGTGAGAACACGTACGTCAATTCGTATCTTCCAGGTCACCACCCTAGTTTAAACGACTGCTTTAAAATATTTAGGCTTTGATCGCAGCACATACCGCCTTGCTTAAGTTTAGTGTTGTTTGGTTATCCACTGCAAAGTGGTGTTAAAAGTTTTGTCATGAAACGAATGTATCTTATCGGTGATTTTACGACGCTGTTTTATTTTGTTTGCCTCGATCGTGGGACGCTACATTATATGGGGACGTGAATGCAAAACTTCATTTTACTGTTCAATGAAACTTATCTCACCTGTTTTCGTAGTGCCCATTCCAAGCCTGTATTTAAGGTCCTGTTTCTGAACCATTTCTGTCCAACGCTGGTTTGTTTTAGCCGTTTTGCTAAACCAAGAATGATTTAAACTTTTTTAATTTACTTTCCCCCCCCCCTGTCCAACGCTGGTTTGTTTTAGCCGTTTTGCTAAACCAAGAATGATTGAAACTTTTTTAACCCCCCCCCCCAGTTGTGTGAGAACACGTACGTCAATTCGTATCTTCCAGGTCACCACCCTAGTTTAAACGACTGCTTTAAAATATTTAGGCTTTGATCGCAGCACATACCGCCTTGCTTAAGTTTAGTGTTGTTTGGTTTTCCACTGCATAGTGGTGTAAAAAGTTTCGTCATAGAACGGTGATTTAACGACGCTGTTTAATTGTGTTTGCGTCGATCGAGGGACGCTACCTTATATAGGGACGTGAATGTAAAACTTCATTTTACTGTTCAATGAAACTTATCTCACCTGTTTTCGTAGTGCACATTCCAAGCCTCTATTTAAGGGTCCTGTTTCTGAACCATTTCTGTCCAACGCTGGTTTGTTTTTAGCCGTTTTGCTAAACCAAGAATGATTGAAACTTTTTTAACTTACACACATGATTGTTACCTATTTAAAGTTAAATTTAACCCCGAATGATCCAGCGGTTCATCCACAGGTTTCCCAAACGAGTTTTTTTTAAAACGGCCATACTTACTAATGTAAATGATCCAGGAGTTTTATAGTTTTTTGGTTAACGCATTTTAATTGTTCAAAGCATTTTATAACTTTTTGTTGGATTCACTGTTTTTATGGGTCACCTTCCATGAAGAGGACGCATATTGTTTTGTCAGTATTTTTTTCACCTTTTTCCTTTTCTTCTGTCTAATTCCGGTTTTAACTCTCTTTTGTCTTATGAAAGAGTGCTTCAAATTTCTTCACATTTGGGCACATGTTAGGTATTAATCCGAGTTTGATCCTCCTGAAGTTTAATCCGGAATGAGCTAGCTGTTCACCCACAGTCCCCCAAAATGTATTTTGTAAACAATTGGTTGGTTGACAGGCAACAAAGTAAAATGAGCAAGCTGCTTCACGCAATAAACAGCAAAAGTTCACGCATAAACTACTCTGTATTTGTGTAGCATTAGCTTTACTCGTTAGTTATGTTTATTATTTTTCGGTTATGTTTCGATGCAATGGGCAAACAATTGTCTCACAGCAAATATGAACTCATTGAACAGTGGTTTCACCAAGTTGTTATTGTAATTGATCGGTGCTGTTTTTCATTCGGTTGCCGCAGAAACCAAGCTATTAAATTTCGCGTTTTATAACGTTGCGCTCATAAAATAGTTTCCAGGAAAAGGTTTTATTACTTTCTCAATTTTACAACTGTGTAAATATCTGACGTGTATGTCCAGTTTGTGGAGCGCAAGGAAACTAGGGACGTCGCTGTTAAAAACAAGCCTTGTAAATTGGTTCCCAGTTCAACGAACTTTTACCTGCTCTTATTTTCGGGTTCCTAACAAGTCCGATCTGGTCCCTCAATGCTAAATATTCGACGCACTGTAATACAAAACTATCGAAACTTGTGATTCAATTTATATTAATATAGATTAACCGGAGTAAAGTTTTAGCGCATTTGTTGTAGGGTTGTTTTCAAGTTTGATTTTTTCTTAGAGTTGTCGGCGGGCCCGAAATTGGGTTGAAGGCGATACATATTGTTTTTGTCTATATATTTTTTCTATTTTTCCGTCTAACGCGGATTTGTTCCCACGTTTTGGTCAAGAAAGGGTGGTTCAAACTTTTTCAAATACACACATTATAGATATTGGTCAAAAGATGGNAGATGTTACGATGTTAGTGATATTGCGCTGTAAACGTTAACGCTGCGGGGTCAAGGCAGGGACAGGCGTTGTGTATGACTTCATGACCGTATTTGCCTGTCGCTCAGTGCACACCTGACGCAATGGGAGTGATTAAAGATAGTGGCACATGGAAAAAATGCCTCTGCTTCACGCATGATAGCAGTCGTCACTTGACCATTTTCTCACTGGTTGGAATTAAGATGTTACGATGTTAGTTATATTGCGCTGTAAACGTTAATGTAGGTCAACTTATTCGTGTTTCGAAACGCAGAGCGACAACGCAGCACGATTTGTTACACCTGTGTAACGTGACTTCTCAAATTGAAAGCGTTAATAAAACTTTTTCAGAACAGGTTTTGGATTTTAAAAGCCCAGCTAAGCAATCATATTTTTAGTATGTAGAAACTTAACAGCGCCAGGGAAGGCTATGTGCGGATTAAAAATTATAATTCAACAAACAAAGGACTGTGACTGTTACAAAACAAAAGTTTATAAGTGTTTTTTTTAATTTTTTTAATACAAATTTAATCTGTCCAATTCAAATTCTTACCTACCATATGCATGCGCCATTCTGTTACGAACTCAAAATATATGTGTGTGTGGGGACCCATTGGTTTTTGCTAGCAAAAACAATTATGTTATAACAGGCCACAAAAGTATTGGTACCATGCTGAATGTATCCATCAAACATATATCCCTTACAATTATAATGAATGGTGCGTAAATATGGCCCAGTTTCTGTAAAAGGGAGATATAGGAAAACCACTATTCCAGTTTAACAATGATTGTGCCCTATTTTTACTGTTACCAAATCGCACATGCATATGTGTGGGGACATATTAGATTATGCTTGCAGAAACAATTATGTTATAAAGTGCCAGGAAAATATAGGGACCCAATGAAATGTAGGTGTCAAATATATGGCAATATATAGGAAAACCACTATTATAGTTTGTCAGTGATTTTACGACTCTGTTTTATTGTGTTTGCCTCGATCGAGGACCGCTACCTTATATGGCGACGCGAATGTCAAACTTTTATTTACAGTTCGATAAACTTTGTCTTACTTGTATTCATTGTACCCATTCCAAGCCTGTATTTAAGGGTCCTTTTTCTGGAGTTTTTTCTGTCCAACGCTGTTAACATGGCTGGAGGCCAAGTAATACGTGGGTTACTGTTAACACGTTAAAAGCGATGCAATAATAGCCTTAAGCCAGTATATGACCGGTCCAGTAATAAGAAAAACAGGTTTAACAGGTGGTCAAGCTTTTGTGTAGAAAAAGGCNTGTAAACCAGGATATGACGTCATTTGGTGCAAGTACGTCACTGTTTTGCTCAACGCGTTCATCTTAAATATAGATATATATTATAAGCAGAGTTGCCATCGACCTATAATACGGACAACCGACTTTTTTTTTTTTTTTTTGAACCAAAAAGGATTCAAACTTTGTTTTACAAATTTTACACATGTCATAGTAAACTGTTAACTAGGATTAAGAATAATAACTATATATATATATATATATAAATGTATTGTTTTTAAAGGAATCTTATAAACAATTTGGAATGTTAGTTACTCCTTAGTTTTTTAAAGTGTCGTTTTTTGCTCACCGCCATCTGTTCAGAGACGGTAGCCCCCAATGAATGCAAACGTGCCAGTAACTATTGATAGGTTTTTACAGCTGGAGGTCTCTACTTTGCTTTAAGCATAGGCAGCAATTTCGCTAAACAGTCTTTGCCGTGATTAGGAATCACCTGTGTTAGCGCAGCCAAGGTATATATGGTTTATCAAGTTGGCATGCGCATTTTGCCTATGTAGAGACAGGAAACGAATTTTTTAATGCTCCCCCCCCCCCCCCCCCCCCCCCCCCCCCCCCCCCCCCCCCCCCCCCCCCCCCCCCCCCCCCCCCCCCCCCCCCCCCCCCCCCCCCCCAGGTTTGGCTTGCGACTGTATGGCGCGACTTGATGAGGGTGGGTGGCAGGCAGTAAGTAAAATGAGAACGCTGCTTCCCGCATAAACAGCAGAAGTTTGCTCAATAAAATCACGCTGTATTTATGTAGCATTAGCTTTACTCGTTAGTTATATATTTGAAGGGCAAAGATTGTCTCACGACTCATTTAACAGTTGTTTTACCAAATTATTATCGTGATTGATCGGTGTTCATTGGGTTGCTGCAGAAACCAAGCTATTAAATTTCGCGTTTTTTCTACGTTGCGCTCTTAAAATAGTTTTTAGGAAAAGCTTTTATGACATTAGCAACTTTATGACAATGCAAATATGTTCTGTTCTTTGTGACTGTTTCGTGGACACAAGGTAACTAGGAACGCCGCTGACAAAAATAATTCTTGCAAATTTGTTCCCAGTTCAATGAACTTTTTTTGCTTGTGATGCTAAATGTACTTAACAAGTCCGATCTGGTCCCACAATGTTAAAACACCGACTCCGTGTTGTAATCCGCTTTATATCATTGGCGTAAGACACGTGGTGTAAGCGCACGCTTGCCGGATCTGATTCTTAATTGAACTTCGACGGTGCACTGTTATATCCGTGGAGACTTTGTAACTTGGAGTGAGAGTGATGATGATATGATACCGCTCGAAACAACATGTATATATACGTACAATTGTCAACGACAAACAGTCAACAAACGGTGACAACATATAGTATACAGCTGTGTGGAACTAAAGGATTGAGGTGTTGCTTGATTTACTTGTCAAATGCGTTTGTTTAGATCACAATCCCACACGTGCAACCCGTAAAACCCGGCTGATCTCGTATAATTTCTTAAGACGGTTCTACAGAACCGGTAGATACATGCCAGCTTCAATGGCACACTAGCTTTTTATCGTTTGTTGCAAGTTCTACGTTTTATGTTTCACTGAGGCTTGTCCGAATTTATTTCCTTGTGTGTGCAGACCACTAGGCCTGGTTGAACAATCTGGACAACTTTGCAACCATCGATTGCTCCGCTGGGACACCTGGTGGCATGCTATCTCAATTTTGAGACGAGACACGAACATTATTTTATTTTACTTTAATGAAATGCGAAACCACAAGCACAATGCATACATAGACAAACTTGAAACGCAAGTTCCACGCCAGCTTCCATGACAAACTAGCTTTTCATCGTTTGTCATAAACAACAGATATGTCTTTACTCATACTTGAGATGCTTTCAACCTTGAGACAGAGCGTAATCATTTTGACTATAGTCACCAGCAATCATGCTTATTGATACAAAAGTGGTGGTAATACGTATAAAAGCGCTTAGTTCAGTTATATTCGAATGTGCTTGGAAGTTTGTTTTTCATTGACCGTTTACTTTAGATATTGTAATCACTATGCTGTCAGAGTATCATATGAGCAGTGTGTAACAGCGGCTATGTGTGGAAGTGCGTATAATCGAATAAAGAATGTTGCTATTATCAAAACTTTCTTGTTCGATTTTCTAGTTTCGAGTTAACGAGCACTGCTTTCATGCTTGTTTCGCCACTTTTTACAACCCAACAATCTTTCACCCCCCCCCCGTCTTCAATGTTTCTTTATCTACTGTTTTTATTTTTTCAAAAGTAATCCAAATTCGGTGCGGCTTTGATTGATCACAGCGAATACCTCTTTGCTTCAGTTTAGTGTTGTTCACTGCAACGAAACGATTGTTATCTGTGATTTTACGACGCTGTTTAATGTATTTTCCTTGATCGAGGACCGCTACCTTATATGGTGACGAGAATGCCAAATTTTATTTACAGTTTAATTAACTTTATTTTACTTTTTTCATATTACCTATTACAAACCTGTATTTAAGGGTCTTTTTTCTGGAGTTTTTCTGTCCAACGCTGTTTTCGCCCTTTGTTTGAACCAAAAATGATTTATTTTTTTTTACAATTTACACACGTCATTGTTAGCTATCTAAAGTTTAACATCGAATGATCTAGCGGTTTGCCCTCATGTCTCCAGAACGCGATATTTTTGAAACGGCTATCCTTACTATAAATGTATATGATCCAGGAGTTTTATGCTCACTGAATGATAAACTTGTAGGCTTTGCAAAATACAGTTAAGACTGTTGTCATAATAAGGCTTCTATATTTTTGACAAACAAACTAAAAATATAATACTTGTATGATCGTCTAATTTAAGCAAATCATTGTTGTTGAACGTTGGATTTGTTATACCTTTGATGCCAATAATGACTTGTATTGGTTGTAATCTAAAAATATTCGCACTATAATGTTACTGCTATTTGCACATATAATCATCTGTTTTTGCACGCAAAAACAAATATGTCAGTAAATCAAACAATGTATATCGTAAACTAGGATTAAGAATAATGACTAGATGTATACCCCCCCCCCCCCCCCCCCCCCCCCCCCCCCCCCCCCCCCCCCCCCCCCCCCCCCCCCCAAAATTCACCTTTTTATGGTGAAGAAATGCTTTGTTCTTAAAGGAAACTCATCTTATAAACAATTTAAAATATGATTCTTGTGATAAAAGTATTTTTCTGCGTACAAAGTGTTTCATATTGCGATTGTTGGCTCTTTGCAACTGATTTTAAAGTTGAGAGCTCAGGCGTCATGGCCCCAGCTTGGTGTTTGTATCATCATATCGTTTGTGATTTTTATTGTTTCACAACATGAACAAAATAAACAGGGCAATGACGGATATCAAAAAAAAACAGACGCGAAGCACTTATACAGGGTAAGGATATTGGGTTTTGCATTGGTGCTTTTAGTAAGATCTCTGCTGACCAAAAACCCAACCCCAATAATATGCAATGCGAAATTTGTACAAAATAGTAACAGCAAATAGATTATAATGACAAACAAAGCATATTTTGTAAGAAATGTTCGCTAAAGTGATTTTGACAACTGTACGGCGCGTGTTAGTAACTACTTTTTTATAGTATCGTTTGTTGCTCACAGACCTTTGTTCAGAAACGGTAGCCCTAATAAATGTTAACGTGCCAATACCTACTGATTAGTTTCAAGAATCTACAACTGTGTTTTCAACGCTGAGATATAGGTTTGGCTTTCGACTGTATGGCGCGACTCAATAAGATTGGGTGACAGGCAGTAAGTAAAATGAGAAGGTTGCTTCACATGTATAGCGACACATTTACAGGTTATCTCGTAATTGATCGGTACATTTGTTCATTGGGATGTTGCAGAAATCATAGCTATTAAATTTCGCGTTTCCCCCCCCCCCCCCCCCCCCCCCCCCCCCCCCCCCCCCCCCCCCCCCCCCCCCCCCCCCCCCCCCCCCCCCCCCCCCCACTATTTTATTACAACATCAATTTTACGACTGTGTAAATATGTTCTGCAGTGTGTGTCCCGTTCGTAGAGCACAAGGTAACTAAATACGCCACCTACAAACAAAATTATTTTAAATGTTTTCCCTGTTCAATGAATTTTTGCTTGTTTGAGTTGTTAAATGTTTTACAATTCCAACCCGGTCACTTAATGTTAAAACACCGACTTCGTGCTGTATTCCGCTCCTGACGTAGGCGTGTTCGAAGCACTGTATTACCAAGCTACCGAAAGTTTTAACCCAGTTTATATTAAGGTAGATTAATCGGAGCAAAGTTTGTTATACGAGTGTATTTATTAAGCTTGACGTTTTTATAAGGCCCGAACCCAAGTACAAGCCTGAAACTCGCACAGAACCCGATGTTTTTTCTGTGTGTAACGTTAGGCTCAAATCAAGCCTGTTTTATGACATATAAGCCCGGACCCATCATAAAAGCCCGACCCGGCNGGCCCCGACATAAATGCCCGACCCGGCTTCAAATTTAGAATTGTAGGTTATTGCAGGTTTATGAGTATTATGGTCAAGTTAGGAAATTCGTTGGCATTATGTATTTTGTTCATTGTAACGCGCTCTAGCCAGAGTTTTTATGGCTGACTATATTACTGTATATCACACAGATTTTGTCACGTAGTTTTTGTTTCGTCCGAGAATCACATTGCTGTGTACAGACCTCCATTATAGCATTGGTCTGACGGTCGTTAATAATTGCTCTGTTTAGACACCTAGAGATATACGGCTTACATTCGAAATAACCTTGGAATTCTTACAGCTTCCATCGCAAACTAGCTTTCTTTGTCGCAAGTGCTATGACGTTTTAGTGTGTTTTATGTTTCGCTGAGGCTTGTCCGAATTTATTTCTCTGTGTGTGCAGACCACTTGGCACTGACTGAATGATCTCGAGAATTTTGAAGCCATCGATTGCTCCGGTGGGACACGTGGCGGCATGTTGTACCGACTTTGAGACGAGACACTGGGCGCGATCAGAACACTCGAATGCGGCTGGTTATATAGGATTGGGTAAGGGTGATATATTGTAATTGGCGAGACTGAAAGCTTTAAGTATGAGTAACATCATAAATCTCAAACAGGATGTAAATGGCAACCTAAATACGTCACGAACTATAAAAATCGGAAATACAAAGCTTAATGTAGCCCATATGCCACTTTGTTTTCGCAATAACATTTTTATGAGAGAATTGATAGCTACATGAATAGCCGTGTTATTTGAACCACGATACAGGTTCGCCAACAGTTTGTAGATCAGAGAAAGGCCTGTTGGGCCTCTCCGCAACTGGTAACGGTTTATGGCAGATTTATACTGATGACTTTACACAACCGACATTCCAACACACGTTTCTAACCACTTATATTTGTCAACAGTACATTATATGCACTTACCAAGTGCGACAGCAAGACCTGATCTGCCCTTATACTTCTCCATGCTCTATAGTTATACCAAATGGATACGCTTGGTGGTGTGTGCTGCTATTTAGATTTGTTGTCAATACGTCAGTCAAGATGATAATAAATAAACAGCAAAAACAGGTAGCAATTATACCAAACAGTTAGATTGTTTTTATATGAATAGTTACTCTACTAGGTGCCAAATATTACAAAACCGATTTCGGGGGATTCTAACAAATTGACGAAGGTTTACTTCTGCCAAGCACTTTATTAACCAGTATTAATTTATGTGTTTTTTTGTTTTTAATCAACTCATTACCTTCTGCAAGTTGATGGAAAACATTTTTTTTTCTCTTTAGTGTTTTGATTCCTATGCAAAGCGTGTTTGCATTTTTGCGTTAACGTTTAAAACAATGACATTGTCATACCACGTTTGTGGTTTTATGTGCAAGTTTTAGGGTGTTTACATTAGGTTAAAAAAATGACTTTGTAATATCACATTTGTGGTTTTATGAGGAAGGCTTTTATTGCGACGTTACAACCACCAAAACACTATGTGTTGTTTTACGTGATGCGGATTGGGATAGGATCCGTCGGTTTCAGGTCAAATAGGGGAAAACAACGGCAGTGTGCATTCAAGGCGGCAATATATTTTAACCCAAAGTTTAATTAAACTTTAACAGNGACTTTGTAATATCACATTTGTGGTTTTATGAGGAAGGCTTTTATTGCGACGTTACAACCACCAAAACACTATGTGTTGTTTTACGTGATGCGGATTGGGATAGGATCCGTCGGTTTCAGGTCAAATAGGGGAAAACAACGGCAGTGTGCATTCAAGGCGGCAATATATTTTAACCCAAAGTTTAATTAAACTTTAACAGTGAATTCTGAAATCAAGGAGAGCAGATTCTGGATTCGTTTTTTTAAGTGATCATTCTTTTCAGGTGCAGTATTGACTATTAAAGTTTGTGAACATCAAGCGCTAGTTGAAAACGACAATGAAGAATTAATTCCGACAAAAGGCCGAACAAGGAAGAAGACAGTTTGCCGGCGAAAGTAGCTGCGAATTTGATTGTATTGCTCTACTTTGAAAACCGCGTATTGAAGGGATTCTGTAAAGCAGTTCCCCCCCCCCCCCCCCCCCCCCCCCCCCCCCCCCCCCCCCCCCCCCCCCCCCCCCCCCCCCCCCCCCCCCCCCCCCCCCCCCCCCCCCCCCCCCCCAAATTGATTCCACCTGTGACTTCAATAATCTGTTTCTCCCAGGAAGCGGAAAAGCGTTTTACGGAAATGTCTATAAATGTAAAAAACAACAACTAACTGTTGCATTGAAATGGTAAAATTACTTTATTCGACGACTGCAGCAAAACGGACAATGCCGAAAACTCGATAACATCCTTTTTATTCATGATTGTGAGATTTTTTGTGACAAAATTTAATAGTGTCGTTTTCAGAATCAAATGTTATTACTGTATTTCCTATACTGATTTTACTTTTTCGGTTATAAAAAACTGCTGTAACATTTTGTTTTCTGAATAAAATGTTATGGTTCTGTTTTGGACTGGTCCCCCCCCCCCCCCCCCCCCCCCTTGTCGAAAGATAGTTGTTGACGTCTGACCACTGTGCTTAATGTTTGCTTCTGCATTGGGTTAATTTTTTGTGTTTTGTTCATACTAGTTTGAGCGTCTTTTCATTTACGTTGCCCCAGCTACTCCTTTTTTTTAATATTCTGCAGGTTTTAGTTCAACGCAGATTTAACAATAATGTTCAAATGAAAAACACTCTGGCCTATAAAGTGGTTGAAAGCATCATGTTTCATTTATGAAGTGCTTTGGCTTCTTTTTATCATCAGTAACACTGACATTTTGTTGCAAGCAGCTAACTTGTTTTAACAAGCACAACTTGGACGCAAATGCGTCAATCACATTGGACATTAAGTGGACACATTTTTTGAACATTGTCGTTTATTCCAAACTATGAGTAACAAGGCGGGTAAACCCAGTTTGACCCAAGGGTCAGATGTTGATGGACTCCAATCCAGCTTGACCCAAGGACAGGATGATGCTGAACCTCCATCCAGCTTGACCCAAGGACAAGATGATGCTGAAAAAAAACAACCCAGCTTGAACGAAGGACCAGATGTTGCTAAACTCCAACCAAGCTTAACCCAAGGACCAGATGATGCTGAATCAGAATCAAGCACAACTCTAAGCCAGGGTGATGTTGTTCCCCGACACGGTGAAACGGAAGAGTTGGAGCCTTTGGTGTCGCATTCAAGTTCAAATCAACCATTACCAGTTGATGTACAGGACCGGAACTTGGTTTTCAACTTGGTAAGAATTCTCACCCGATTCGCCAAGTAGTCGTCGATTGAAATTCGGAATTTATGCTTTCCTATCGGTTTGAATCGTCGACTTCTTGGCTTATAGGGTTGACTTCTTAACAAAAGTATATGTTGTGATCATGAAACGTTTTTTGTGCAGAAAAGCAAACAAG
>QLIY01002385.1:2124-19705 GCA_003260075.1 Phallusia mammillata | reverse complement strand
GCCTTCAACAATTTGTAGAGAACTGCTAGTAGTGGAGCAGTATGTTTCACTTGTGCTACCACTTTGAGGAATCACACATACAGCTTAACAAATTTATAAGAACTGTTAAACCCTTGCAACAGAGATGTATTACAAAGCCGTGTAAAATAATTCACCACTGCAATTTGATGATTCCCATTGTCCAGGACCAGTGCAGTTTGCATAAGCAATACCAATGTAAGTTACATTACCAGCATTGCAAGGTACAATAACAGATTCACCAACCTGTGAAACCGCCATCAAGCTATTGTTAAGTGAAATATCTGAGGGAATCATGCGCTGGTCACATGTTCCTGAACAAAATTGGTATTATAACAATTTTACAAAGGTATGCCCTATTCTTGCAACACTTTATTACCATTGCAGTCATAAGATATAATGTTCCAGTTTCCATCAGCCAAACACTGTGCTGTTACTGTGCCAGCGTAATTTCCAATGCAATTTAATGTTTGAGTATTAGGAGATACAGTTGTTCCACTAGTTGGTGCTTGAAATGTACTGTTTGTTGGTATGTTCGTGTTGTTACATACTAAAACAAAATAATAATAAAACGAAATATTGAAATTAACTTACTTTTATCACAGCACTAGTGGTCAAATCAAAAATGACGAAGCTGCTAACTGATTTTGCAAGTACAAATTTGTTGCGCCCTTTTTTCAAATATAAACGTTACTTGTTAAATATTAACATGAAAAAAATTCACTAAAACCCTTTTCTGGGTATTTTAACAATTTGACTAAAGTCTGCAGTATTCTAGCTAATACTTCCATCATACTTCACCACTAAGGTTTCAGATGTAAAAGTGAAAAAAACACACATAAAAAAACTCCCAAATGTCTGAGAATCTCTAGCTTTAACCTTGATATAGCTGACCAAAGCTACTTTTAAACAGTTCAAACTTTTCCTAGAAAATCCAGATAGTAGTACGAGGACTGACAAATTAAGAAGAACCAATTTTGCAGCAAATGCATATGTGACAATCCCCCCCCCCTGTTGGTATGTTCGTGTTGTTACATACTAAAACAAAATAATAATAAAATGAAATATTGAAACTAACTTACTTTTATCACAGCACTAGTGGTCAAATCAACTGATAACTGATTTTGCAAGTACAAATTTGTTGCGCCCTTTTTTCAAATATAAACTTTACTTGTTAAATATTAACATGAAAAAAATTCACTAAAATCCTTTTCTGGCTATTTTAACAATTTGACTAAAGTCTGCAGTATTCTAGCTAATACTTCCATCATACTTCACCACTAAGGTTTCAGATGTAAAAGTGAAAAAAACACACATAAAAAAACTCCCAAATGTCTGAGAATCTCTAGCTTTAACCTTGATATAGCTGACCAAAGCTACTTTTAAACAGTTCAAACTTTTCCTAGAAAATCCAGATAGTATTGTGAAGACTGACAAATTAAGAAGCCATTTTGCAGCAAATGCATATGTGACAAATTGTTTACACTTTGTTTAGAAAAACATATTCCTTTGACCTGCACTATCCTCTCACTGTGTGGAAGCCAAACACTGGTTTAATGACCTTTTTGTTGAAGTTTTGCCTAATTTAAGCATTTTTTTGTATCACACAAAGCAGGTTCGTTAACCCATCAACCATACCACCTCTCTCACCCAGCCCCTGTTTAATGACCAATGTTTGGGACTATCCTTGACAATAAAATGTACACATGGTTTCATTTTAGGGGCTTGTGGAAAAACTGCTTGGTCATCTGGGGCCAAACTTGAAAGGATTAGCTTTTCATAGCTTACCATCATCTACATTAAACTAGAAGGGTGGTACCCCCCCCCCCCCCCCCCTTTGCCTAATTTAAGCATCACTTAAGTTTTGTCTATCATGTTTATTTATCAAAAACAAAAAAGCTACAATGTGACAACAAAAGCAACCTCTCATCATACCGCAGGCAAGCTGGCAATGACAGTTTATTGCCATAGCACTGCTGCCCTAAAACAGCTGATTTCTAATCACCAAAGCGACTGCCGAGTAAAACCCCTTGGGATTTTGGTCTGTTTGACTGTCCAGTGTACACATACTATGGGAACAGCTTGGTAATCTGGGGTCAAACATAGGAGAAATAACTTTGAGTTCTAAAATGTGTGTAATTTAAATCAGTTTTAAGCAGTTTTAAGTCAAAAAGCATGAACAAACCATTGAAAACAATATGTTTCTCCTGCTTTTGGCATAATAAAATCATATAACATTGCTGTGCAAAAACAGCTGATGTCTTATCAACAAGAATACCTTCCAGTAACTGGACTTATCAGGCTAAAATTTTGAAAAACAAAACAAGGAACAACCTGCAAATAACAGCTGAAAATTTTAGCACATTGAGGTTGTAGTTTGGTATGAGAGACTGCAATTAGTGCCCCTTCATGAAAGAGAACTCATAACAAAACTAGAAAGGTGGCCCCCCCCCCTGGGATTTTGGTCTGTTTGACTGTCCAGTGTACACATACTATGGGAACCGCTGGGTAATCTGGGGTCAAACATAGGAGAATAACTTTGAGTTACTAACTAAAATGTGTGTAATTTATATCAGTTTTAAGCACTCCTTCTTGCCAAAAAGCATGAACAAACCATTGTTAGACAAAAACAATATGTGTCCCCTGCTTTTGACATAATAAAATCATATAACACAGTTGTGCAAAAACAGCTGAAGTCTTATCAACAAGAAGACCTTCCAGTAACTGGACTTATCAGGCTAAAATTTTAAAAAACAAAACAAGGAACAACCTGCAAATAACAGCTGAAAATGTTGGCACGTTGAGGTTATAGTTCGGTATGAGAGACTGCAATATGTGCCCCTTCATGAAAGAGATCTCATAACAAAACTAGAAAGGTGGCTTTCCTATATTTCACTAATTTATATACACATAGCATAATCTATTTAATAGGGGGCAATTTTGTTTATATTCTGAAGCACAGGGAATTGTTGAATTTAACCATACTACCATAATAGTACTACAGACAATCAAAGGTGAGTCTTAAAAAATACAGGGGGTGGTGATCATCGGTGCCGACACCTATATCATGAGCTGTATTTGTACCTATATGATGCTTTGGCAGTATGGGGCAAAATACTGATAACTTTATACACAAGTAAAACATGCCACATTTTTTTAAAAAAGTCACTTGGGCTGTTTGGACAACTTGCCAAGTCAGCAATTTAAACAACGATTTAGTTTTGACCCCCCCCCCAATTTAACCATACTACCATAATAGTACTACAGACAATCAAAGGTGAGTTTTAAAAAATACAGGGGGTGCGACTTGTGATCATGCAGTATTTGTACCTGTATGATGCTTTGGCAGTATGGGGCAAAATACTGATAACTTTTATACACAAGTAAAACATGCCCCATTTTTTTTAAAAGTCACTTGGGCCGTTTGGACAAGTTGCCAAGTCAGCAATTTGAACAACGATTTAGTTTTAAGCACCTTGTTATGGCGGGGAATAGAAATATAAAAAAATCCAAAAACACGCCTGGATTAGGTCGCGGCAACAATATGTCGGTCAAATACAGATTTTTGAAAGGCTACACCTGTTGGTTAAATCACCGTCTAATGCAACTGGACGTACCTCGCCAGGTTCATGCGGTCCGGTTGCGATCCTACGGCAAAACAAACCCAGAAAATGAATTTCTACCAACATTAAAAAAACAGAACACTTGACTTGATAACCTATGGTTTTTTTCAGTGTCCTTGCTGTTTACTTAACTGTTTCTGCCAATAGACAATGCTTTGCCCTATTGCTATCCAAGCACAGGGGTCCACAACCTCCAGCTGTATATGGCCTTGGACATATACAAGTTGAAATGTGTGTGCTGGTGGCCATAAGTTGATTAGCTCCAGTTTTTAAATATTTGGCTTTAAAAAATGGACTTTGTGGGGCCCCCCCCCCCGTCCTTGCTGTTTACTTAACTGTTTCTGCCAATAGACAATGCTTTGCCGTATTGCTATCCAAGCACAGGGGTGCACAACCTCAAGCTGTATGTGGCCTTGGACATAAACTAGTTGAAATGTGTGTGCTGGTGGCCATAAGTTGATTAAACTCCAGTTTTTAAATATTTGGCTTAAAAAATGGGCTTTGTGGGGCCAGTGAAAGTGTGGTAGCAACATGTTTATGTATACCCACAGAAAATAGGCAATAAATAAATTAATTATACTTTATGCTGAAACAAAAGTTAAGCAGAACAACTTTCTTGTTAACAATACATATATAGACCTGCAGTCGCAACTTGCAGTACGGTAGCATGGCAGATAATAACTTAATCTACTAAAAGGGTGGCTTTCCTATATATTTCCATCTTAAATATTCTAAAATTTTATTGCATTAATATTTCATAATTATTTTGTCACATATTTACGAAAGTAGTAAAAAAGAAAAGTAAAAAAAAACACTTCACCAATCATCAGAGAATTTTATCTCTTGCTTTAACTTAATATTGTTGTCCAGTTTAAAAAATAGTTAAAATTTTTCCCACAAAACCCACCACAGTTACTAAATTTAAACCAGCGATTATGCAGAAAATGTTTTTGTAACAAATTGTTCCACACTTAACTTTGTTTCACAAAACGCTTAACATTGACCTGCAGTAGTCTCTCTGGGTGCGGCAACCAAAAGTCTGTTTAATGACCTTAGACATGGTTTTCAATTCTATGCAGTCCTTAGTGTTACACAAAAACATTTTGCCTAACTTCAACATTACTCAAGTACTGTTTCTGGAAATGATAATGGGACAAAAGCTTGTTTCAACAATGTTTTGCAAAACCTACAAGTTGACGTTCAGTAACTCCTCATCGTGCAGCAACCAAGCTGACAATGACCATTTATCTCAAGTTATAGAGCTATCTAGTTCAATATTTAAAACTAGAATGGTGGCTTTCTGATATATCCCCCCCCCCTTACGAAAGTAGTAAAAAAGAAAAGTAAAAAAAAACACTTCACCAATCGTCAGAGAATTTTATCTTTTGGTTTAACTCAATATTGTTGGCCAGTTTAAAAAATAGTTAAAATTTTTTCCCCCCCCCCAAGTGTGGTAGCAACATGTTTATGTGTACCCACAGAAAATAGGCAATTAATAAATTAATGATTCTTTATGCTGAAACAAAATTTAAGCAGAACAACTTTTTTGTTAACAATAAGTGTATAACCCTGCAGTCGCAACTTGCAGTATGGTAGCATGGCAGATAATAACTTAATCTACTAAAAGGGTGGCTTTCCTATATATTTCCATCTTAAATATTCTAAAATTTTATTGCATTAATATTTCATAATTATTTTGTCACATATTTACGAAAGTAGTAAAAAAGAAAAGTAAAAAAAAACACTTCACCAATCATCAGAGAATTTTATCTCTTGCTTTAACTTAATATTGTTGGCCAGTTTAAAAAATAGTTAAAATTTTTCCCACAAAACCCACCACAGTTACTAAATTTAAACCAGCGATTATGCAGAAAATGTTTTTGTAACAAATTGTTCCACACTTAACTTTGTTTCACAAAACGCTTAACATTGACCTGCAGTAGTCTCTCTGGGTGCGGCAACCAAAAGTCTGTTTAATGACCTTAGACATGGTTTTCAATTCTATGCAGTCCTTAGTGTTACACAAAAACATTTTGCCTAACTTCAACATTACTCAAGTACTGTTTCTGGAAATGATAATGGGACAAAAGCTTGTTTCAACAATGTTTTGCAAAACCTACAAGTTGACGTTCAGTAACTCCTCATCGTGCAGCAACCAAGCTGACAATGACCATTTATCTCAAGTTATAGAGCTATCTAGTTCAATATTTAAAACTAGAATGGTGGCTTTCTGATATATTTCTATTTTATATATTCTATACGATATTTACCAATTTACTATACACATCATTTGATCAACACATATGATTGTTTTTGTAAACAAAAAATAATGGGTCCCCACACGCGTGTTTGTGCGGATTTACGGTAAACAAATGTTGCGGTGATTTTTACATTCTTAAGGACAAATTTTTAGAAAGCATTAACCCAACAATAAAAAAAATTGTTCGTATTCTTTTTGCACTATTATTGTCATGTAATTACAAAAACATTAAAAAAACGTAACAAAGACTTAAATCTAATCTCTTGCTTTGACCCAGATATAGTCCTCCAAGGTCGGGCAATTTTTTTTAGAAAGCTGTAACAGTTGTGTTACAGACACTTTAAATTAAAAAGCAATTTGCTACAAGTGTATACATAACAAATTGTTTTTCATTTAACTTTGTTTCGCAAAACGAGTACCATTGACCTGTAGTAACCTCTCAGGGTGCACACGCCAAACGACTGTTTGACCTTTTGACACCGTTTTCAATAGCACGCCGTCATTCGTGTTCAACAATACTGTTAAGCCTAATTTATACATGCCTTGAGTATTGACTCCTAAATTGATTGTCAAAAAAACGCTACGTTATGAAGAAAGTTCTGAGCTGTGTTTGTAATACCGACTAGTTGACCTTAAGTAACCCGTGATCATGCGGCGGCCAACCTGACAGCGAGCATTTAAAAAAACATTTATTTGGCAAAAAAGTCAAGTTAATTTTTTCATCTTAACTTTTATTAACAAAGTTTTTCTTGACATATACAAAACCGAAGCACGGTTATTAGGCTTAAATCACGTCATAGGTGTAAAACCTTCGCCAAAACTAAAAATGTGAGTGATAACTTAATAAAACGACATAGCATTGCTGTGCAAAACAGCTGATTTCTAATCACTGAAACGATGTCTCGTAAAACGTCTGTCCGACGTCAAGCTGAGCCCTCCCGCTATCGTAAACCAGTGAGTTACTCTCTTGGTACTTCTGCCTACAGTGTCTTTCTTGACCAAACGAGCGTTAGACACATTTACGTTTCGGGGGCCTGTGGGTGAACCGCTGGGTAATTTGGGGTCAAACTTCAGGTGGACCAAGTTTGGATTAATATCTAACATATGTCCAAATTTGAATAAATTTGAAGCACTCTTTCTTGACCAAATGCGTCTCACAAACCAGCGTTAGACAGAAAAAAGAAAAAAAAATACGGACAAAAACAATATGTATCCCCTTCCGGGAAGGGGACTCATAATTATGTTAATCAACAATTTTTCCCTGGCATATAATGAACCAAAGGGGGGGGGGATCCCCTTCCGGGAAGGGGACCCATAATTATGTTAATCAACAATTTTTCCCTGGCATATAATGAACCAAAATTGCACTTATCAAGTTTAATCACTTCTAAGGTAAAAAAACCTTCGCCCAAACCAAAAATGTGCATGTTACCGAAATAAAACACATAGCATTGCTTGCTAAAAACAGCTTATTTCTAATCATAGAAAAAATATCACCCAGTAAAGCCGGTGTTCATTGGTGGGCAAAGACCTGGCACTCTGCATTAAGCCGCCACAATAACTAGTAGTAAATCACTCCTTTGGGACTTTTTTGCATTAGTATAGCTGTAAAGTTTAGTCAACCTTTAACACACAATCAACCATTTGACCAGGTGAGCCAAAATTTCGGTGCATCCAAAATATACAGGATCGCTTGGATCACTTGGATCGCTTGGGGGGGGGGCCAAAATTTTAATACTAAACATAAAACCTACTATAAAGAGTTGTTTAAAATTTTAGCATATTGGGTCTTGTATTGCCTGAAGGGCTGGAAAGGCCTGAAACCAATATTTCGGGGTTTATGGGTAAATTCTATTAAAAGTTACAATTTTTTTTAGCCTACTTTACAAAGCACAAACCAACAAAATATTTACTCACTGGATCCTGTATTTCAGCAACCAGATCCATGTTTATGTTTACTTCTTGGGGGGCCCTTTGGGAAAACCGCTTTGTCATTCGGGGTCAAACTTTGGAAGGATCAAATTTGGATAACTAACTAACATGTGTGTAAATTTAAATAAGTTTGAAGCACCAAAGTAAACACCGGACACCTTGTCATAAACATTTTTAATATTGTTTATTGCAACAAAGATATTGCTTTACGTATTTACGCCTTTATTCTTTTGTCCAATGTCAATATTATTCACATAAATCAGCATTCATAAAAGCTGTTTAATAGGCTGGGTGTTTATTTTGTATCACACAATGCAGGTTCGTTAACCCATCAACCATACCACCTCTCTCACCAAGCCCCTGCTTAATGGCCAATGTTTGGGCTAATCTTTGGCGAACAGTACCCACGATTTCATTTTTGGGGCCTGTGGAATAACTGCTGGGGGAAAACTTTAAAAGGATTTGCTTTGCATAGCTTACCATCATCTACATCAGCGGTTCTCAAACTCGGTTTTCTGGGCCACATGCGGCTCCCAACTACCTATTTTGCAGCTCGTACCAGACCTCAGAAAACCACCAAACAGTGCTTTTTTTAGCTTTCAAAGTCATAATCTTTAGTGATTTTCTCAAGGTTTCTTTTTTGCGGCTTCCTACACACTTAAAAAATACCATTTGGCCCCGACAGGGGGGGGGGCGAACATTGCCTTTTTTAGCTTTCAAAGTCATAATCTTTAGTGATTTTTCTCAAGGTTTCGTTTTTTGCGGCTTCCTACACACTTAAAAAATACCATTCGGGCCCGACAATAAAACTGATTGAGAACCACTGATCTACATAAAATTAAAAAAGTTTGAAGCATACTTTCTTTATCAAATGGTTGAAAACAAACCAGCAGTAGATGAAAGATGAAAAAAACTTAGACATAAACAAAATGTTTCCACTTTGAAATGAAACCAATAGAACTACTTTGAGATAAAATATTGATTGTTTCTACAATGTAAGAATAATCATTATATATTGCAAAATTAACTGGCAACAGTTTACCTGCAGAGCACACAGGTTGTTGTACATTCCATGTAGCATTTGCCTGACAAGTTCCAAGAGCCCCTCCAATGTATGAAGCTGCACATGTAAAATCCCCAGTACATCCAAATCCACATGGGGTTTGACTTAAAGTTGAAGTCAATCCTTCTTCAGTTATAGCTGTACAAGCTGTTAAAAGACACAGCATTTTTAACCCCTAAATAATGACTAGAATGGCTGCTTTCATGTAT
This sequence comes from Phallusia mammillata, assembly GCA_003260075.1. Lineage (NCBI taxonomy): Eukaryota > Metazoa > Chordata > Ascidiacea > Phlebobranchia > Ascidiidae > Phallusia > Phallusia mammillata. The sequence continues at coordinate 10,600 of QLIY01002385.1, read as the reverse complement.
GTTGCAGTGCTTTTCATTTACATTAATGTGTTAGGCAATGTAAAGAAAACTAAAAATAATCCAACTCCTATGTATTGTGTAAAGTTTAATGGCTTTCCATGTATACCACTTGACACAACAGACTTGTAATCCATTTGAGTCCATATCTTTACCCAACATCTGACAAAATTGTTTCTGTAAGCAGAAATTATCCGGTTTCCACTATAAGCGGTGGCGCCTTAACTAAAGATCATGTGTCATAAATTATAACTTATAATAAAATACAAGGAGGGTTGCTTAGCACTTTTTTCCATTGCATAACCTTTTTTGAAACGTAATATATAATCTACACTTCATTTATAATGGGTCCTATATGAGAAACGGTTATAACCTTGGTTGTTTCTGCAAGTAAAATCCCATATCACCCAACAGATGCAAAGTTTAAAACAATGCATTTCAACAGATAAACATAACAACATTTGGTGTTGTGGCAAACCACAATTTAATACAGTGATCAGATTCGGCTTAAAATTATCAGGCTATTAAAATTACAAACTACACAAATCTGATTTAATTCAGACAGTGTTGAAAGTTTGTCCTAATTAATGTTCTATTTCAAAGGAAAAAGGGGGTAAATAGTGACAAAATAGAATAAAACACAACAAGCGACAATTATAACTAGAAGTGTGGCTCAGCACATATTGCCATTGCACATACACTACGTGGGGGGGGGGAGTAAGAATAATCATTATATATTGCATAATTAACTGACAACAGTTTACCTGCAGAGCACACAGGTTGTTGTACATTCCATGTTGCATTTGCTTGGCAAACTCCAACAGCCCCTCCAGTGTAGTTTTGTGGTGTACAAGTGAAATTCCCAGTACATCCCAATCCACATGGCATTTGACTTAAAGTTGAAGTCAATCCATCTTCAATTATAGCTGTACAAGCTGTTAAAAGTCACAGCAATTTTAACCTCTAAATAAGGACTAGAATGGCCGCTTTTGTGTATGTTGCAGTGCTTTTTATTTACATTAATGTGTTAGGCAATGTACAGAAAACTAAAAATAATTTAACTCCTATGTATTGTGTAAAATTTAATGGCTTTCCATGTATACCACTTGTCACAACAGACTTGTAATCAATTTGAGTCCATATCTTTACCCAACATTTGACAAAATTGTTTCTGTAAGCAGAAATTATCAGATTTCCACTATAAGCGGTGGCACCTTAACTAAAAATCATATGTCATAAACTATAACTTATAATAAACTAGAATGGTGGCTTTCTGATATACTACCATTTTATATATTCTATACAATATTTACAAATTTACTATACACATCATTTGATCTACACATATGATTGTTTTTGTAAACAAAAACGAATGGGCCCCACACGCATGTTTGTGCAGATTTACGGCAAACAAATGTTGCGGTGACTTTTAGATTTTTGAGGACAAATTTTTAGAGAAAGCATTAACCCAACAAAAAATTGTTAGTATTCTTTTTGCACTCTTATTGTCATTTAATTACAAAACATTAAAAAACATAACAAATACTTTAATCTAATCTCTTGCTTTGACCCAAATATTGTCGTCCAAGGGCAGATTTTGAACACATTTTTTTTTAGAAAGCTGTAACAGTTGTGTTACAGACACTTTAAATTAAAAAGCAATTTGCTACAAGTGTATACATAACAAATTGTTTTTCATTTAACTTTGTTTCGCAAAACGAGGACCATTGACCTGTAGTAACCTCTCAGTGGGCACACGCCAAGCAACTGTTTGACTTTTGACTACATTTTCAATTGCATGCCGTCCTTGGTGTTCAACAATACTGTTAAGCCTAATTTATACATGAGTATTGACTCCTAAATTGATTGTCAAAAAAACGCTACGTTATGACGAAAGAAAGGTCTGAACTGTGTTTGTAATACCTACTAGTTGACCTTAAGTAACCCGTGATCATGCGGCGGCCAACCTGACAACGAGCATTTAAAAAAACATNACGTGTAACCCGTGATCATGTGGCGGCCAACCTGACAACGAGCATTTAAAAAAAAATTATTTGGCAAAAAAGTCAAGTTAACTTTTTTATCTTTACTTCGATTAACAAAGTTTTGCTTGACATATACAAAACTGAAGCACGGTTATTAGGTATAAATCACGTCATAGGTGTAAAACCTTTGCCAAAACTAAAAACGTGAGAGATAACTTAATAAAATGACATAGCATTGCTGTGCAGAACAGCTGATTTCTCATCACTGAAACGACGTCTCGTAAAACGGCTGTCCGACGTCAAGCTGAGCCCTCCCGCTATCGTAACCATTGAGTTACTCTCTTGGTACTTCTGCCTACGGTGTCTTTCTTGACCAAATGAGCGTTAGACACATTTACGTTTCGGGGGCCTGTGGGTGAACCGCTGGGTCATTCGGGGTCAAACTTCTAGAGAATCAAGTTCAGATTGATAACTAAGATATGTCCAAATTTGAATAAATTTGAAGNTGCAGTTGGGAAATTACGCCGAGGGCCGCATGTTATTTTTAATCTGGTTTTATACACTTAAACAGCGTTAAAAAATGTACATTTCGGGGGCCTGTGGGTGAACCGCTGGGTCAATCGGGGTCAAACTTCAGGTGGACCAAGTTTGGATTAATATCTAACATTTGTCAAAATTTTGATAAATTTAATGCACTCTTTCTTGATCAAACGAGCGTAACAAACCAAAAATACGGACAAAAATAATCTGTGTCCCATAAAAAACAATGTGTCCGTTTTCCTTTAAGGGTGAACTACAAGCACCACACCTGCAATTGTCAAAACATTGGCACATCATGGACCTAAAGGTCCTAAAAGCTTTTTTTGCACAACCCCCAACATAATGCGTTATTTGCATTTTTATATATGCCTATGTGTTTTGATGCTTATCTGGTAACAAACGATTTAAAGGCAATAAACTTGACAATCTCAATTGCTTTTTTTGCACTTAAAGTACCTAGGACAGTGCTCTTCAACCTTTTTTGGTGTGGTGAACCCTTAAAGTTCTTGTGGCAAACTCATGCACCTTGTTTGCTTAAAACATAAACTGAGATAAAAGCGATGTAAAAAATAGTTCTGCATATCATGTCAATTAACTCCAAGCATATGCACAAAAATTTTCAATGAAACATCGGCAAAAAAACAACACTTGATATCCTAACATCACCCGAATGTAACACAGACACTATAAAACTTGACACAGGGATAAACTATTGAAAAAGTTTTCCTGGGTTATACATAAGTGGCTTACATCTTTTTTCTAATATCTTGAAAGTCAAATATAAATGGTTCATTTAAAGTTTATGATGCACCCTTGTGTACCTTTTTGTATTGGTGCACCCAATGCATATTTTGGTTAACCCTAGGGTACACTGTGGCACCGTTCGAAGAGCACTGATCTAGGACACTGAAATGAAATTGTTAATAGCCATGTTTAAAGTCAAATTTAATGTGTCCTTTGAAATCACATGTTTTCATAATGGTGCCTAATCATACCTGTAACAACAATTGTTATGTTTTCACGTAAGTCCAGGCTTGATGTGGATGCAGCACATATAAGATCAACAAAAACATTGCTTTGTGGTGTAAAAATAGTTAGGTTAGAATCAGCCTGGCCTCCGGTTCTTGTACATGCTGAACTGTATGAATTGGTGACAGACTCCAAACATGCATCATTAGATCTGAGAAATAGAATTGTTGCTCCATTGTAACTCCATGAGCATGTCAAATAATCTGCAACTGCAATTGATGTTGTCAGCGTTAAATTGTTTCCAATCAGAAGAGAGTTTTCCGTCAATGCTGGTAAAGGTGAGATTGCTAGAGAACAAATAGATGAAATATTAATGCGAAGCATACTACATTTACTAACTTATAACATGATGCATGTTTTATTTGCTGCAACACACTGGTTCTTACTAGGATATACCAAGCCATGAATAATTGCCCCTTTGTAGCATCACCTGTTTATATTAAGACAATATAGGATAGTAAAATCGTCCCTCAACCTAAAAATAAGCTAAAAATTTCACTCAGGTGTGCACAATCTGCTGCCATGTGGCCACAGAGAAGAGTTTGTGCGGCTTTAATGGGTTTATAGAAATGTACGTACTGTCGGTCATGACTTTGTTAAAGTTCCTTTGCCAACTATTTTGATTTTTAAACTGCTGTTAACAGATTTTGTGGTACAGAAAAAAGACATAATAGGCCTAGTAACCATATGTGTCAGACTTTTTGGTACGGTCATTGTGTACAAACAATGCAAAAAGGTACCACAAGAGTCATAGTATGAATTATGACGTCATAGACAGTTAAGACTGGTCTTTCTACTGTGCAGCTCAATCTGTGCATCAAAGCGCAAATTAATCTGGGCTCTTGCGGCTCTAACAGATGGTATATAAATATGATACAATACAGTTTCTTTACATCTGTAATTTGAAAACAAAACTTGAAACAGGAAATTGGATGCCGTTGGTGAAATAAGATGTGCGATGTGGCTGTCGTAGCGAAAAGGTTGTGCATCCCTGGTTAAAGTGTTTAAAACTAGATTATATCTCACATGCAGTCCTTGGCATTAGTACCAAACTGCAATGTGGCCCATGAACCCCCAGGGGGGGGGGTTAAACTGCTGTTAACAGATTTTGTGGTACAGAAAAAAGACATAATAGGCCTAGTAACCATATGTGTCAGACTTTTTGGTACGGTCATTGTGTACAAACAATGCAAAAAGGTACCACAAGAGTCATAGTATGAATTATGACGTCATAGACAGTTAAGACTGGTCTTTCTACTGTGCAGCTCAATCTGTGCATCAAAGCGCAAATTAATCTGGGCTCTTGCGGCTCTAACAGATGGTATATAAATATGATACAATACAGTTTCTTTACATCTGTAATTTGAAAACAAAACTTGAAACAGGAAATTGGATGCCGTTGGTGAAATAAGATGTGCGATGTGGCTGTCGTAGCGAAAAGGTTGTGCATCCCTGGTTAAAGTGTTTAAAACTAGATTATATCTCACATGCAGTCCTTGGCATTAGTACCAAACTGCAATGTGGCCCATGAACCCCCAAGAGTTTGACACCTCTGCTATAGGACATAGTTACAAAATATGCTTTACTTGATAGTTTGCCATCCAAAAATGAAACTAGAAAAGTGGCTTTTCAATAGATTTCAATTTTATACGTTCTATAATCAGGGGTGTCAAACTCGTGGGATTCGCGGGCCACATTGCAGTTGGGAAATTACGCCGAGGGCCGCATGTTATTTTTAATCTGGTTTTATACACTTAAACAACCTTTTCGCTAACACAACTGCATTGCAGAATTCTTATTTCACCAACAGCCGCCAATTATCTGCTGGTTTTTGTTTTAAAGTTACAGATATACAAAAAAAGGTTTATATCACTTATATACCGTCTATTGACGCCCCGAACCCAAATTAATTTCCAACTTAACGTACAGAATAAGCTCCACAATGTGAAGACCAGTTTTAACTCTTTCTTGCGTCATTATTTATATTGTGACGCTTATGATACCAGTTTTTTCGCATTGTTTGCACACAATAGGCACACAAAAAGTCTGTCGCATATGGCTACTATGTAATATTCTTTTCAGTAACTGAAAATCTGTTTAGGCAAGTTTGAAAATCAAGTTTTGGCAAAGGAGTTTTAATTACATCATGGCCGCCAGTACATACATTTAATGTGGCTGCACGCCTGGGGGCTGTACACCCTTGACTGAAACTTTAAGGAACGGTTTAATTACTATCGTTTTTATACATAACAAATGAATTTGTACGTATCAATTAAATTTCGGTAAATGTCTGTTTTAATAATAGCTTTCAACTTGAAAAGTAAGAAAAAAAAAAGTATAACTAGATAAAAATCTGACAAAATACTACAATTGTTGTTGGCTGTTCGTGGGCCGCATTGGAGGGTATCGGGCCGCGAGTTTGACAGGCCGGTTCTATATCATATTTACCAATTTACTATACATACCATTTGACCTACTAACATGTGTGTTTTTACAGGCAAAAACAAATTGGTCCCCACACACATATTTATCTGAATTAGTAATGGTATAAAATGGGAGTGACTATAACAATCCAAGTAATTTTAAAAAGGTTTTGTCCATTTTCCTTTTTGAACATGAAGCTATAAATAAAATGCAATTTACAGAAAAAGCTGCTCTGTCCCTGGGTTTAGCTGATTAATTTCACACAAACTTTTGTTAGACCCACTTTAAAAATATGAACATTGAATAATGTTTTAAATAAGCTAGATTACAATCTGATGTTATTGAAGGCCTTTAAAATCTCACCTGACTCGGAAGAACTTAAGCAAAAAAGCATGCAGCAACCCACAAGAACGACAAAGCTTGTCATGTTTAATTACAAATTTGCTCTTCTTTTGGCAAGTTTGTTTAATTTTGGACCTGTAATTGTACGTAAATGCGCAAATAACTGCAAAGAATGATGCGAACTTAAGAAACCCACACTTTTATTCACCAGGGTTGGTAGCCAAAAGAGTCACCACACGGGCAGTCACCACACGGGCAGTCAGTCAAGCGGAACGGGCGACGGTTTTTCTTGCGAGTGCTTCTACATATTACTGTATATTCGAAAACGTATCAAACTACCGGTTCCAAAAATAAAAGCTTCATGTGGCAAAGACTTCACAGCATCCAAATATTCCAAAATATTGATGTTTATCAAGCTCACCTAACAGGGTGGTAGCATTTGGTCACCACACGGGCACTTGGAAAAGTCACCACACCGGCTACGCGCATATACGAGATAACTCGCATGTTCAGAGAGAAAACCTCTGATATCAAAAAATGTTATGGATTTTGGTCAATTTTTTTTTGCTGCTCCTGAATATCCAACAGTGCTGTCATCACAGTTATACTCCCATGGGTATCGATTCCGTCATTGGAAATATTGTTTGAAGTCTGATCGGTTATAGCGCTTATCGCAGCTAACTTTTCGGAATTTAATGTCCTCCATGGTCCACAAACTAGCCCTTTGTTGATATTTCATACTCCCACACGAACTTTCTGGGTGTGCAGAATCCTCAGGGTGGCCTAAACTCGGATTGCCAGTTGAGCCAATTTTGAAAGTCATGAAATAGCGGACTAAATTGCGGTCTGTTCGTGAAAAATAGGCAGATTAGGTCAGATATAATAAGCAAAAAAACTACAATTGCAGACAATTAAGGCTTCCACGCATTTTTAAATGATTGTTTCATCGCTTAAAGGGCATGTTAGAAAATATGATTTTCTTTGTTTATAAAAAATGTTATTATTTTGGACATGCGTCCTTTATTTTTTTATAGGCTTCGCAATTGTTTAATGCGTTTTTCCAGTTTTACTGCAGATGTTTACCACCATGGTTTGTGACATCACACAAAACCATAGTCTCATTCATTCACTAAATCATGTTATTCTTCAGCATTGTTAACTAGCTAGGATAGATGGCAAGATTAATATAGCTAAATATTAGCACTATTAAGGTGAAAAAGTTTTTGTTTTTCTTTTCTCGAACAAATTTATTTAGTTTTGGGCTAGAAAACAAATCTTTTTCCCTCGTATAGGCTAATTTTCTTTGGATCAAGGTCGATGGTGGTTCTAGTTACAGGAAAAGACGCATATTGGAATTTTGCAACCTATACGCAAAATAAAAATTGGCGTTACTTTTTAGTGCTAAAAATTTTTGTTTTTGTTGAAACATTCTGGTCTTTGTTTGCAGACACAATGACTGCTTATGTTGACAAGATAAACAACGTTCTTGAACAGTTTTTTGTTCTGTGTGAAAAAGGGGAATGTTGTATCACAGCTGGCGATTTACAAACCAAGCACAGACATTGCTCGTTGTGTGCGAAAGTTTTTGAGACGAGATACAAATGTGAAAGGCACTTTCAGGAGTTACATTTAAAGCGATCTGTAACCGTCGAATCCGTGCTTTTCTTGCCATGTTACTGTTCTGGGGAAAAGACCGCGGCGAAGAGATTGCATTACCACTGTTCAAAATGCAGCCACACTGTTTTAAGCAAAAAAAGACTTTGTCAACACTTAAAAAAACACCAAAAAGGCATCAGTAACAAAGGCCATGAATATTCGGTGACAACCCCAAAAACCAAGCGTTCCCCAGCCAAACAAACCCGGTCAGACCCACAGAAAACTTTCTGAAAAGAAGGCCTGTCCTCAATGCCATAAAATGTTTCATCCCAACAGTTTATAGTATACAGACATAGTCGCAAAATGCACAAGCAAGAATTATTAAACTTAAATGTATGTGTGGACAGCACCAATTCAATTTACATGGTTCGCAAGAGTGCACACGGGGGTATAGGTTATCCAATCCATGTCCAAAAACACGTCGCCAAGGGCGTTCTCAGGTGTGAAGAACAGGTTTGCATGGATTGCTTGAAAGTGGCCTGGAGAAGTGGAATGGGTGGAGC